>JAHREE010150770.1:0-27280 GCA_033628505.1 Tringa tobata | reverse complement strand
CAAACTCGGGGTGAGGAGGGAAAGAAGGGGGCGAGGGCGGTGGTGGGGTTCCCGGGGATGGGAAGCCCATGGGAGGTGGTGGAGGGGGGGTGTTCCCCATCAGTGGTGGCGGCGGAGGTGGCGCCGGAGGGGGAGCAAAGCCCGGCCTGGCTGCGGAGGGGGATCCGATGGGAGGAGCTGGAGGTGGGTGACTCGGGCTGACCAGGCTGGATCGTTTGGTCCCTCCAGAACCAGAACCTCTTTGGTTGTCTACAGGATAGCTGTTGCACCAGAAGGAGAGAGGAAAATAAAGCTATTAGCTGTGAGGGCAGATTAGACTATACAGTCTTGATGTTAACACAAATCATGTGTGTTTGTTGCAGTCTTGACAGGAAAAATCTAAGTTCCAGCTTTAACTGGTGTTTCCATGAGACCTCACTCCTTGGTTTTAGTTCCCTCACAGTGTTTCTTTTGGCCTACACCACCAGAACAAAGGAAAGCTTCTGGGGACTGGCAGACACGCTATCAGCAGTCCCATCTCCCCAGGCTGACAAGAACATGAGCCATCTCACCTCTACGCCAGAGGCCGGGCGTCACTCTGAGCTCAGAGCAGCCTCCTGGCTTGAAGAGCTCCTACAGCAACGCGAGCCATTACCCCTCCACGCTGAGGTCAGGCTCGTGACAGGCCAAGCAAGGATGTCTACCGTGATAAATCGCACAAGGACTGGTGGGTGTGCCAGGAAAGCATATGCTCTCAGCACCTGCTGGGAACAGATCTCTTCACCGGATTCCACGGCTCAGAGCTGCAGCGCGGCAGCCACGTCTCAGAGCTCGCCGTGGGGAGCGAAGAGGAAGACACGGAAACACCGTGTGCTCTTAAGGCAAGCACCATTTCAGGAGTGACTGAATCTACCAGAATACACCACTGCCCATAAAATACTGTAATATTTTACGTACATGTAAAGGAAGCCCTAAACTGACACCTCCTTCCACGTTAAGGCAGAAAAATAAGTTACGTTTGCTACAAAACCATCACAGTTTTTAAACAGTGCGCAGTGCTGATCCAAGACAGCCTGCTGGAGATCAAACCTAGCTCCCAGGGTTCTTTAAAAACAACCACCGAAACAAAACCAGAGAGGGGAGATCTCTGTGGCTAGGAGGAGATCTAAGCAACCGCATAAGGCGGCATAAGCTTCATCTGAAAGCTCGTTTCTGCTCTGCCCTAGAGGAACACGCTGCAGAGGGGAGTGCTTGGTCTCTCTGACACATCAGAAGAGCCTTTTCTGCAGCATCGCCGCCTTTGGATAAGATGGAGACAAGTTAACACAGTCCTGTCTATCAGACATACTTCCTTCTCTTACTCTTGACTCTGTTTTACTGCCTTTAAAAGAAAAAAAAAATGCTACCCTCTTGTTTTACCTTTTATGTCTTGAGCCACTGCTGGACCATAATTCTCATCTCTAGAGGTGACTGGAAGTCACCATTTCACCCGATACAAAGCAGCTGCCCTGAACTTGCACTGAAGTCTCTAAGAAGAAGTCAGCTGGTGTGTGCTCAAGTCCTTTAAATTTAACTACATCTGCATCTTCAGCGCCCACATCGTGCATTTGTCAGGGCAAATGGTAACAAAAACCAGAGGCGAAGAACCGCTGCCGTCAGGAAGGTAAGTCTACATGCTCTGCAACAACCGCATTGGAAAACTCAAGGAATGGAGCCAGAGCATTAATCTAGAAGACCCCAGTCTTCTGGAAAAAGTGAAATGAGTCCGCTCTAGTTGTCACCCAAGCTCATTCTGCTGTTCCGTATGGGAACACGCCGGTGGCTGGGGTTTCTGGGGAGCTGTGCCTCTGTCCCTGCCTGCAGTTGCGCTTCCCCCTCCAGACAGGAGCATTCTGGTTCCCATACAACACCCGTTAGGAAGTTATGCTGAACTATCTCAGCCTGTCTCATGTCATCCTTTTACACCACCTACTACTCCTCGGTGACAGAAGGGATCCCGTAGGCTTACCTAAATTCCACCGGGGGCGGAGGCAGGCTGTCATCTGGGAACGAAGGAGGTGGTGGCACAATAGAGTCAGTCTGCGGCGGTGGCGGGTAGCAGTTCACGTCCATGCTGTCGTTTGAACCGATGCTGCCGTTCTGATACACCATGTTAGAGGGGTACCTGAGCAAAAAGCAAGGCCAAGCAATTTAAAGAGTTGAAGGTGATGCCTAAAGCTCCTTTATCCCCCCCGCTCGCAAGAGCTTTGCCTCCTGGAAGGGTTACAACAAACGACTGTGCAGCAGCTCAACCACCCCTCTGCTATTAACCGAGTGGATGGATCAACCCGCAGGACTTAGAAATGAGTTTTTCTGGCTTTTCCCAGCACAGCAGGACCTGCCTTCAGGTGGGGCCTTATCAACCACCACAACAGGATCGCAAAACAACATTTGGGGAAAAAAAAAAAGTCTCTTTTTCTCAAAGCAACCCATACGAAGAAGCAGGTCCAGCTGTATTGCTCTGCTCTGCCCAATTCTTTGGCTAGAATTTGCTCAGATGCTCCCGCGTTTGTTTATTGCTACCACACAGCAAAACAGCATGAGTATCTATTTTAGTGAACAAGAAAACACCAAAATATGTTTCTTAACACTTGATTCTAGGAAAAAAAACCCCAACATTTATAAGACTGTGTTTTGGCCAGCTTGGATGTGAAGGACTCCCAGTTACACTGGGTATCAGCAGCAGCAAAAAAGAAGAGCTACTCAAAGATGCCCAAAAAAAAAAAAAAGCTTGAGAATAAAACATCAAAAAGAACCCAAGAAACAGCGATGCCATTAAAAGCAAGTATCCAGAGCTGAAACAGCACTGAAAGAAGAGCCCACTCTCTTGGGCTTTCAATGAGCTCATTTCACTGTGGGGTGACAAAACCACCCCGTCCCTGGGGGCTCTGGACCTCAAATTTCAATACACGGAACACTCTTACATGAGAAATCAAGAGGAGCAAGAAAACGGTGCTGTTGTGCCGCTCGATTCCTCTGCTAGAAACCAAACCCGTCCTCCTATTAAACTAAAAGCAAGTTTTATTTTTAGCTGGAGAGTGTGATTTAAAGAGAGATTTTTCTTATATGAAAGGAAGCTGCAAGGAGCGAGCGGGCGAGCGGTGCATTGTGGGGGAATTCGGTCCGCTTCCAGCCTGGCTAGTGTCAAAAGTTAAATGAATTCCCAAACCAGAAGCGCTAAAGAGAGATCTGTAGCTTGAAATCCTTGGATGGGGCCAGCCCCCGCTTCAACTTGAGGGTGTGAAGAGCCATTTGTGAACTGTAACAAAGCAAATGGCACAATACCACCGAGATGCCACCCCGCTCCTCAGCGGAAGGCCCAGAGGCCAGGTGTGATGGGAAGGGCATCGCCACGGGGTTGGGAGCCAAAGCTCTCAACACCTCCGTGCCCACAAGACAGGCAGCCGAGAGCAGACTCGCTACCGACGCTGTTCCTGCCACCTTGTTCCAAGTAGAGCTCCCTGATTTATTTAGCAAATTTAAAAAAAAAAAAAAATCAAAAAAATCAGCAGACGGATTTACTTGGGAGAATCTGATTAGTGGCGGTATCGATCCGCGTGGCGCAGCAGACCCGGAGGAGCTGCAGAGCAGGGTGAACTGCATTATAATCGACAACGCCCAGAGGAGCCCCCAGACTTGCTTACCCAGAAAGTGGGTGTTTGTCCTTTGACTCGACAAATTCTTGTCCCATTTTCAGCTTCTCCCACTCTTCCTTCCGGGTCTTGATTTTCCGTGGATTCACATTTCCTCGGTTAGGATTCTCCTTTTTCTCTTTCTAAGGGAGGAGGAATCAAAGAGAAGCCTTATTTTGCTTTAAACTCACTAGGAATAAGGAGGGACAGGACAGCCCTGTTGTAGTTTCAAGAAGATACACTCCCAAAGAGGGCCACGTTTTTTTAATTTTAAAGCTCCAAAAATCTCCCGTACTAAGAAGTTGGAGCACAAATAGTATTAAAAAAATAAAAAAACACAACAGACAGACAACATCAGATTTCCCCAGACGTGATGCCATCATTGACCACCTTGAAGGCAGAGTGGAAGTTCAGGTCCCACATCGATTCAGTTTTTAGCCTCTGTGTCATGACTACCAAAGCTCACCATCACCTTGGTGGCATTAAGTGCTTTGGGTGTGCAATCTGGACACTTGCCCACAAAAAAGTAGGCTTTGAGAATGAGAACAAGCCTCATTCCCTATATTCTGACATGCCCTAAATCTCTCCTTTGTTATTTTGATTGAAAAATTATGATGGGTTTTGATATTTAATACTCCTCCAGTTGCACAAAAGCTAAATAAAGTATGCTCAAACCCAATCTTTTACGGTGGAAGTTTTGGTGTTGGTAAACATGGGTCCAAAGCCCCAGGGAACCAAACCAGGCACTCTACCTGGCATTTTCATCTTAAATGGTTTTGTTAAGCCCCCTGCTTACCCCTAATTCAACATTAGGGCCTGGTTTTTCACACTCCTGGAGGGACATTTTCTCCTTTCTTTATGCTTCCACAGTAGAATTTATTACAGCACTCAACACTCCGTGGTGCTGGGGCAGTGGGATTTGCAGTGCTTCAACACTGAACAGACCCCCGTGCAACATCAGAAGTGCAGAAAGAGACTCCAGCACAACTTTCTCCCCCGCTGACTGCACCAGTGCTATGTTTGAGGACTACAAATTAAGCCATTATAACCACACCAAGACAGTGGCATTTGGAAAAACAGATTAAGGGTATCTTTGTTTTCTTTTTTTTTAATTAACCAGGATGAGAGTAAGCCAGATAAAAACTTCAGTGAATTGATCCCTAAAGAATTTAAGAGAGCAAACCTGAAATTCGGATAGCAACTTTGGAGTCCAATAATCATCAACACTTCCCACCTCCTATTCTTCCCTGAAATGCCTCTGTTGGCAGAGATCTCCCATTTCCTCACCCTGTGTTTCCTCTTCTCTTTCATAATATCCTTGGTGTCCTGAAGCATTTTCTCTTTCCAAAGGTCAAAGAAATAGGAAGGATCTGTGTAGAATTTAAGCGCCTCTTTGCCATCATCCCTAGAACAGGGAGAGGGGGAAAAAAACACACAAACAAGGACCAAGTCACGCATTTGTTCAAAGCCCAAAGAAAACACAAGACACAACCCCAGAAGACAGTTTAAGAAGTCTGCAGTGAGAAGGTCAAACATGGTGCTCTTGCTTCTGTCCTTCATTTTCTAACAGGCAACGGACCCACAGCCTCGCTGGCCCTGGCTCTCTCGCTTCCCATCGCTTCTACCCTCACGAATCCTCCATTTCTCAGCATCCAACGAGCTCAACTGCTCCCAGCAATCACCAGGAGAGAAGCAGGTCTCTCACTTCAACTCCCACTTGTTTGTGTTGTATTTTTGGCGTGGAAAAAAAAAACAACCCTTCTCCAACCCAGGAACCCTAAATCAGACCAGCAGCGTCCTTGAAACTCCTGAGTGAGCACACACACACACACTCTCTCCTCCTACTTTGCAGTGCAGCCGCGTCTGGCAGAAGACAGCTGCCTCCAGCTATCTGTAATTACTTTTTACCTGTTCAAAAGATATTTATGGATGTGGGCTAAATCTCTGTATCCTGACCCCCTTTTTACTTCTACTACCAACAAGATGAAATCAGAGCGGGACTGCTCAGGAGAACCGGTTCCCCAGCCCGTCTAGGTGACATCGGATGTCTCCGAGTGGGCACAGAAGGCCACAGAAAGCATCTCCAGATCTCCAGGAGTCTGCTGCACCCACCTGGGCGAGAGCCATTTACAGATGTACGCTCTGCAGTTTGCACTGCGGCTTTCTGGAAAGGAGCCACAGGGCTACAGAGAAACACAAGAAAAATGCATCATCTGCACAACACCTCGCCTGTTTATGCGGTGCCAAGCCAAGCCTTGCCCCAAGGCAGTCACAAAAGTGACAGCAGGTAACCAAATATATAATTTTCTAGCTACGCTCATTTGTACAGCCCCAAAAGCAAAGTTTCACGTAATCCAGAAGATGGAGATCTCCTGGTGGATCTCAGTTTAACAACACTATTTCCCATTGGAAATGGCTACTTCAATAGAGCGTGGGCTAGGAAATGACCCCCTCAGCAGGTTGGGAGGAAGAGGGAACAAGGGGCCAAGAAGGTGTCATGTCTGTACCTGTACGGTGAGAGAATGTTGAGAGGTGGAGGAGTATTGCAGGTCCTATAGGTTTCAAGGACAGGCACGGGGAGAGATTCTCTGTCGAAGAGCTTCTGGTCCTGAGTAGTGGAGCTTTTGAAGGCCTTCCTGGTGTTAATGCCTTGCAGGGAGACTGTAAGAAAGAGGAGAGAGCAAGTGAAGAACAGCTTGACCCAGGCCAATGACACCGAAGATCAAGTAGCAAACATCTGATTTCAGTTGGAGTTCTTGGCGCGCCTAGCACTTCTTAAGGTCAGGTTCCTTTTCCCACAGATCTCTTGGGAAACCCCACAAATCTCAGATCCCTCCGTGCCAAGATCTGCTGCCGTATAGACACGGCTCTCTTGAGAGTTGCCGATGTGGTTTCAAGCCCCTGCGACCAGGACTCCAGAAGCACATCGCTATCAAACTGCCAAAAAGCCAGTTTCCACGTGGAGACTTGCTAAGGAGCAAATCTAGACTCAGCCAGAAATACTATCCACACGAGCAGCATGGTGTTTTTTTAAAAGGGGAAGAAACAGTCCCTCTTAGTGCAAGAGAAGATGTTCCAACGCCTATCGCAGCGTCACGCTCATTTTATGGCCGTGAACCAACCCCAATGACTCAAGGAGAACCTTTACCATGCTTGGTCTGCAAGGACCGCGCTCCACTCCATTACCTTCTTCCTCTTTGGGATCCAGCTGAGTGACTTTGACTTGCAAGCGGTCAACTCTCTCGACTAGAACGCTCACCCGAGAGGCAAAGGTGTTGGCTTGAGTAAACAACTCTCCAAAGATGTCTTCTGCAAATTTACCTGGAATATTAAAGTGTCCACATTACCCTCGTGAGCCACATCAGATCACATCCAGTCTCCCAGCTCGTTTTCTTAAAGAAAGAAAGAACGAACCAACCATGTTTTGGGTTGGTTTTTTTTCAAGTTTGTCAGGGTTGAGTTTAACATCCAGGAAGAAAACGCTCTGTTCCACCAAAACCTGACAGTTCCAAAGGATTTTCAAGCAATGAAGAAAAAAAACAGAGATATACTTTCAAGTCATTACTGAAGTAAGGAAATGAAGAGGGCTGACAACACTCTACTGGTCTGAATCTGCATGGATCTGTAGGTCCTTTAAGATTCTCTGCTGTTCTGTTTATTAGACAAGCAAATACAGTTAGATTTTTATTGCTCTGGAGAATCTCAAAGGCTCCCAGTCTCCAGCAGGCCTGCCTCCAGGGGAACTGGCACATTATTTACAAGCTCAAAGTACTCTGGAACTGGAGAGCAAACCCAGTCCTTGATCCTAAAGCCTGAGCTATAACCACAGAGGAAAGCACTGACCCTTTTGTTCCTTCAGGTGGCAGTGTCTGAAAAATTGATGCGTTCACGTTTATTCTCAATCAAAACTAAAGGGGAACTTCTCAAACAAGGGATGTTCCCTCTGTAACAGCTCGGATTGCCCAGTGGGCTGCCACAACAAACACCATCCGTCGTTTGGACTGCGAGAGTGCCCAGGGGCTTGGATGAGGAGCTTGCTCCACCACTTACAACCCTAACAAAAAGATGTCTCCTTGTCCTTCAGAGTTCAAAAATCCACGTGTGCAACAAGAGATGGCCACAGGTGGACAGAGATGGAAAGACTAGAGGAAAACCCAAGAACTTCCAATAAGCACTGTTGTTTTGTTCTGCTCTAAGGCATAACCCAAGAAAGGGAACCCAAACCATGCTGAGGACAATGCTGATGGGAGCAGAGTTGGCACCAACAGCAGACATCGGCCTATGGAGTTCCCACTGATGGGAAACATTCCCAGCCCCGGCTGTTGAGTACAAGGCTGCTCCCAATAAAGCAGTCTGGTTTTGAAGCGCATCATCATATGGTCAACAGTTTGTTCTGGAATCTGTTACTCCTAAAGATCCTCTCCGACATTCAGGAAAAGGATAACCAGTTGGAAGCCTGACTTTGACAGCAATTTGGGAAAAAAAAAAATAATAATCTGGTTGTCTGCAATGAGTCACATCAGAAAGACAAGCGTCTCTTCCACAAGGCAAGGCGAGGGCATTCCCCAAAGCCCAGCTGCACAAAGACTTTCAGCTCTAAACTGGTGTATCAGCTACTTGTGCAGGCTCCCGTGCAGTTCTCTTTCCACTGCCAAGCACGGGGAACCAGCCAGGTTAAAAATCAACCTCCTCCACCCCCATTTTTGGTGGCAACGTCAGCTTGAAGTGTTTAGAGAAAGCAAATGCTGGACGTTAACTTCAAGTGACCTCCTCCTTCCACTCTCCTACACAATGCAGTCTCCACACACGCTCCATTAACAAGCCCAACCAGCTTTTCTCAAACTCTGGAGAAGGATTTTATTTCTGGAAACCTAAGGGCCAGTTAGCTCTTGCTACAGCCGGGTTTCATGCAGCGCTCTCCCCGTTCAACATCAGCACAAGACTCTCATTTGACCAAAGAGAGCAAGTGTTTATCTATGGGATAATCTGACACCCCCCAGCAACAGTTTAAAAAAAAAAAAAAAAGTTGTAATTTGGTGTCTACTTTAATGAGAACTGAAAATCATTTCTGAATTTCACAAGGAACTGCAACAAGAAAAAATAATAAAGGGGAAAAAAGAGTAAGGGAAAAAGAATATAGGTTTTGGTTTGCAATGCTTAGTAGTATGTTTCAAGCATAAAATAACAAATAAACAGCGCTGTATGTATCAGCCTTGACCCTGGGGGGAGAAGAAGGGATGGTCTGCATTCCCTTGCCTGTGTTAAGTGCACGGATATAGAGTTATCATCCAGCATCTCACACACCATTCTGTGTTTCACATACACCTCTGGATGGGGTAAGGCAGAGATTAATTTTTTGGTTTAGTTACTTTGACTGCAAAAGTGCAGCTCACAATCAGAATTATCTTTGTCATGCACTGGCAGGAAGACAGACGGCGTGATTTAATAGGTCTTTCCATCTTTAGCTTGTGGATTCTATAAAGTCACACGGAACCGCACAGTCGACTTACACAAAGTGCTACCAGCTGTGATAGTAACGAAGGGTAAACTCACTGGAATATGAAAGTTTGACAAGATTTATGTTTGCATCTTTGTAAAGAGACTGTGGTGCACTAGGCATGGCTGATTATTCACTTGACAGGGCTGTCACAGCCTACTGAACCTGCTTTACGTTCCTGTAATATTCAATGTACGAGGAAGGAGCGCGTTTCTTTCTCAGAAGTAAGAGAGAGAACAAGAGGGGAGGGGCGCAGGAGTTTGGTCACTTGGGTGCGAGCGTTCTGTAAGCAGTTAAGGCTAAATATTGCTTCATTTAAAATACTGCTGACCCTGGGGAAGCGGGGAAGAGCCAGTGCTCAGCATTTCCTCCCCACCTGCCTCGCTCCCCTTACAGAGACAAGCACGAAGTGGCAGCAGGAGCCACCTCTCCAGAGTTTTCCCTCCAGCGCTCTCCTCTGAGGAACCTGCCATCGGTTCCACAACGAGCACCTCCCTCCCCACACCCCGAGCCAGGCTCCCTGGGAACCTTCCCGATAAAGAAACCGGGGCTGCAATTTGGCTTCCAGCTCTTCACCCTGCTCTGAGGAAGTAGAAACAGAGAAGGTTGGAATAGCTGAGCTGCGCAAAGAAGGTCTAAACCTGAAGGATCTCGCCAGGGCTCTGTCACACTAACCCACTGCGTGACTTTGGACTGGGATTAGCTCTCTCTGCAGCTGAGATTTGCGCAGCTTTACTGCTTTCTTCCTCATCATTTCACATGCACGAGATGGATTTTGCTCACACTCCACAACCATCTTGGCTACCAGACCTAACAAATGAACAACGAGGGCCAGTTGAATGCGAGCGGAGAGCCTGGTCTTGCCCGTGCAGTGACATTTCTACAACCCAACAGAATGCGAGGCCGACTGGCAGCAAACGCGGGCCCAGATTTTAGCGACAGCCACGGTTTTCACTGCTGGAAAGGGACTGCACCCAAACTTTCTCTGCCACATTTGCCATGGAAGACAAGGGGCTTGCTTGGCAGAGCAGGCAGAAGCTCTTACAGACGCCACGGAGAAGCTAAACAATATTATTAACTTGATTATCAAAGTCTTGCTTCAAGGGCAGAGGTGGCTAATCAGAATCCAGAGCGTTTCAACAGACTATGGAGTCATCCCGGAGAGACCACAATTAACTCTTCGCTTCTCCTATGGCACGTAGGCCCACGTTTTCCCCCCAGCCTTTACAAGGCTACTGGTCAGCCCACTGGAGAGCTGAGCTAAGCATTGCTTCGGCTTGTGTTGCTGTTTGAGCGAGCGGCCCCAAACCCCCAATACTCCAGAGGCAACGCTTGGCTCAGACTGGGGACTCTGGGTCTTGCAAAGCAACAAACAGCAGGGGCAAACAGGCAGCTTCTGCGTGTGCGCTTTAATTATCTTTCATTAAAAATAAGGCTACTGACACGGTGTAGATTCAACACAGTCAAGCTCCATTTAGTAGCGCGTGCAATTACAGGCACATTCCCTGACACAAGATCCCGGCTGCTCGAAGAGCCTCCCATTTTACAAGCCTGAGTTGTGCTCCATCCTTCCATCTGCAGTTTCACTGCAGCCTCTCACACACACACACACACACACCCTTCCCCATTTTCTCTTAGATGGGAAGGCAGTGGGACCAGGGATATGAAATTAGCATCAGATTTCTTTAGGAAAACATTTTAGCATTACCCAGGGAAGGCAGATGGGGGAGAAATAGGAACACGAGAGTAGAAAGGGAGCTAAATAAAGAGCACTAGCGACTCCTGAGGGCAACGCGCAGGCTCGCCATGGTACTCACTCAGGCTGCCCAGCTGTCGAATGACATTTGCCAGGGTGATGTTGGTCATGCATTCCAGCTCGCTTCGAACGCTAGGCAACGTCTGACGGCACAGGTGCCTTGGCTCAATGTTCCTCGTTACTAACGGCATGGTGGACCTGCTTCAGGCACTGTTCTGAAAGATGAAAAACAACCCAAAAAAGAAACAGGAAAGGATTACTCAACCGCAAATTCCAGGCACACCAGAGCCATGGTGTTCGTTTTTCCTGCTCTCAAATGGCTTTATTTATAAGCCTTCTTTCCCCCCCCCCCACCCCAGCTCCCCACCCTTATAAAACTGGTTCATCAGAAAGAAAGATCCCGCTGTTCTATGACTTGCAGTGACAGCGAAGCCCCGCCAGCTCAGGTACGGAGGCAGAGATGGAAAACTACACATCTTCGCCCACACGCAAGGTGCTGCTGGCGTTACCGCAGCCCTTGTTCCCTTCCTACCCATCCGCCGCCTCGGAGCACTCTCCTTCCTCCCGCCCTCACGCTCAGAGGCTTTGGCAACTTGTACAAGCTCTTCCAGAGAAATATTTTAAACCCTCGATCAATAGTTTTGCTTAAACTGAGAGGATGTTAAAAAAAAAACCCAAACAACAGCTTCTTCCAGCACGCCACAGGGTGAGCGGTGCCTTTCTCCTGGAGCGAGAGAGACAAGGCTCTCCTGAAACAACAGGAAGGGCTTGCAGCTGACCAGGAAACTTTCTGGTGCCTGTTCCTTATCCTGCAGGCTGCACCCCTCTTCCCTCGGGAAATCCCCCGGGGCCCAGGTTTACACTGGACCATTGTTTTCCTGCTCCAGCAGTTTGAACCGTTGAGGGAGTTCTAATCAGGATGCGGGGCCAGAGCGT
The DNA here is from genome assembly GCA_033628505.1 of Tringa tobata. Classification (NCBI taxonomy): domain Eukaryota; kingdom Metazoa; phylum Chordata; class Aves; order Charadriiformes; family Scolopacidae; genus Tringa; species Tringa tobata. The sequence goes on along the minus strand of JAHREE010150770.1, from coordinate 15,441 downwards.
GCTCAGAAAGAAGTCAAGATTTATTGTACGAGAGTCAGGACAAAATTCCAGTCCGTTCCTTTTAAAAAAATAAAAAAAAAAAAATAAAAATAAAAAAAGAAGAAAACATAAGTGTCCGGAAGTTATGCTTTGGACAGAAAATGCTTTTATGTGCGGGTCAGTGCCTTGAACTAACAAAAAAGAACCCCTCCTTTTCTAACAGGCTGAAACATTGAAGCAACAAACAGCTTCGTCTCAGATCGTCCGTCTCCAAGAGAGAGGAGGAAACGTGGGGAAACAGCTCGGAACGAGGAGCACGATACATGCCTGAAATCCTTTAAGACTAAGTGAAAGCAAATACATTCCCAACTTCTTGATTAATTTAGAAGGGGAAAGAATCGCTTTTCTAGGTCAGCTGAGGAAGAACCCCAGAGCAGAGCCAGCTCCCATGTGAGACACACGCTGATCTGCTCGGCCCCGGGTGTAAAAATAAAACAGGAAGCAAACAGCTTGGGGAACATGGCTTCCTGTCACCAACAGCAAAAACCCAAGAACCATAAAAAATCAGCTGTTTGCTCTTGACTTTGAGCCACCCTTTGATAGTCTCTGTGGCAGCTGGCAGCTTATCTTTGAGGTCCAGGAGTCCTTCCTGGATGCTTTTCTATCAGGGTGTTAAGAGGAAGAAGTGGGCATTATCCCCTCCTAATTACCTCACAAGCCAGATTTTTGAATTGCTAAATTTGACCCATTAAGGCAGAGGAGTTCAAGAGCCGCGGCACACCGGGCACACGCATATTTCCCAGACCAGCAGATAGAGGTTGCCATTTTGCAACGCCCTTTTCGCGAGGGAATTTCTCCTGCTCGTCCCTGCGGGAGGAAACAATCCCCAAAACCATCCACCTTCTAGAAGAGGGGAGCGAGATCCGCCTCCAAATAAATAAAAGCAGAGACTCTCCGAGGGCTGAAGTCTGGGTTGTTCTTCTCCATGTCCAAGCACTGCAGCAGCCATCAGTAACCACCAGGATATTTAAAGAACAGAGTGAACCCAGGGAGGACCCTGACCTTCGCTTCTAAATACCCCGTGTTTTATTGATTACAGCCCAAGCCCTACAGTCTTTTGTCAGCTTTAGCGCTTTATGCCAGACAAACTTTCCCAGCTCCCCCCCCTCGGACTGCAGTCTGCACCAAGCTCTCATAAACAAGGCAGCATTTGCAGGCTGCTGGCATCGAGCTTCCCCCCCTCCTCTTCCTCCCTGTGTCCCCCCAGGGCTTGGTCGGAGGGCAACCATGGGGACAGATCCAGGGATGGCCACCCCACCACCCAGCCCGGCTGGAAACGTTCCAAGGCACAGGACAGACTGAAGGAAAACGGCAAGAGGAAAAAATAAGCCTGGAAAGGGGATGAGATGTGAGCGTGCATGTATGTAGACAAAAAAAAAACCAAACCCAAAACAACCTAAAATGATAGGTATGCTGGGTCAGATAGACACAGGTAGCGCTAATCTCTGCAAGTGTGGGGAAAACAGGGCAGAAAATGGATTTTATGGATATTCAGTGCCCCAAATACCCTCAAATAAACAAAGGCTAAAAATACATTGTTTGTATACAGCCCCCCTGAAAGTGTTTGTCTTCAAAGCATGTTTTGAAACTAGAAGCAAGGAGTAGCGGTGAAAGTTAATTATTTTTTTTAGAAAAATAACAACGGTACAGCACATGTACGTTACGAATTTGCACCGGTGCAAGACAGCGGCGATAAGGGCTAAGAAAAACACTCCCTTTATAGCCCAGCTCATCCTGCCAGCCACCCCCAGCCTCCCAGCACAGCCTGCCACACTCCGCTGCAGAATCCAGAGTTTCACCCTCCTAATGGCTCCGACAGCCCTTCCTCCCTCGCTTCTTCCCAGTGCCCCGCTGCTGATCCGAACACCAGTCAGGATCCAGAGAGCAGCAGCCAAACTGGAAGAGGGGATGAACCCCGTGGAGCTGCGGAGAGGAGGGAGGACAGGATGGGTTGTGGACAACCACCCTCTGGGATAAGAGGCATTTTAAAGCAAAATTTCCTCTCCTCCGGGCGGAAACACGGGGAGCTTCAAGGTTTCTGGTGTTTTTGTAGGGCGGAGGCAGGCAGATAGGAAATCTGGGACCTACAACCCGAGGTTGATGCCAAAAGAGCCATTGGTGTCCCCAGAAGAAAGCACTTTGCTGCTAGACCTCGGTTTTCCCCGCCAGTCTGCGGGAGGGCAGCTCTAGAGATAACAGCTAATGGGCTCCTGTAAAACCTTCATGCCTCATGAGTAGGTGGGACAAAGATTAATAGTCTGGACTGGAAAATAAGTGGTGTATTTCCAAAGCAGCAGTCAGGAGGGGCAGAAAAAAAATCAAGTGTGGAGAAGGGACGAGGTGTGAGAGCAGAGGGAGAAGGAGGAAGCAAAACACCAGAGACAGCACAAGGGGGGCAGGGGAGAGAGACACAGTAAATGAAACAAGGAAGAGACAGACTTAAAAAAATAAAAATAAAAAGCTTTCCAGGAGGTTTTTGCTTTTATTCTGTAAGAGAGTCATTAAGAAACCGATTGACAGAGTGCTACCAGCAAGGGCCATCCAGAACTGCTTTACTTTCAGTGGTCAGGGCATGACAGCGCAGCAGTTTTCCACCCCAGCTCCCCAGCCTGGTCATCGGGCATTAGTCACTGTCACCTAACTACCACACGCCATCTATTATAACTAAATCCTACCATTCAGAAGCAAGCTAAATGAATTGCGAGGCCAAAACTCCTTATCTTTGCAGCAAAGATAAGCATTTCCACTTTACTTATTAATGTTGAAGATTAGATTGGTTTTAGCACTAGGGTTTGGGGGTGCACACGCTGTTTTTAAGAAGCTGCAAGAATGGCAGAGAGGACCTGCCCCGATCCCGCTGTAACGGGAGAAGAGAGGGAGGAGGTTAAAAGTAAAAGGAGACTGCCTCTACGAAACAGAAAACTGCAACAGATTTCTAATGAATATGCAAAAAAAAAAAAAAAGAGAGAGGCAGCAAATTGAAACCCAGCGCGAGCTGTGCGAGGAGAGAAGTGATCTTTGCTGGTGGTGGAGCACCGCTGGTTGGGAGAGCCATAAGGAAATGGGCCAACGCTGAAACCGGTCCTGTGCCAAATCCACACACGCTGCTGCATCAATCGATGTTCAGAATCCTCAGCCTCCCAACCGCCGTGCTTCACACCTTCTTAAAAACAAGAAGTCAGGGCTTTTCTTACGGTAACAAATGGTTTGGTGTTTTTTCTCTCCCTCTCTTACTTGAGTCAGAACCTTCCTACCTGCTCAGGGCAAGCATTTCCTCTGAAGTCTCCAAGTCACGGCTTGAAAAAAGGAAGGCTCCGAGCCTTGTTATGACGGCGGTGACTAAAAGCCAAACCATCCAAAAAGCCCAGCTTTGCCCCATAGCATTTTTTCCCCCCCTGCCTCGCCTCCCCGCAGCTGTAACGCTGCCCCACCTCCAGCTGGGCATTGCCAGAATTCCTCATAATTTCCCCTCTCCCAAAATGCTTACGCACGCGTTGCCGAGCCCTGGCCCGCTCCACAGCCCCGCGTCGGCCCAAGAAAAAAGTTTGCTGAGCACGACAAAAAGCCCTGGAAGCTGAACTCACCGCTCCTACATTCCTACCCATCTTCCAGCCCACAACTGGCACCTCGTTTTCTAGGATTCACCGGGCTTTTGCTCCCCATCATCCTTCCCCATCTTGGGATTTCTCACTGCACACACGGTTGGTCTCAAGTGCTTCGTATTTCTCCATGAAAGCAGGATCCGGGTGAAGTGGTTCTTCCCATGGCTTCCAACCCGACATCCCGCTCCCTCCACGACAAGCTCTCACCTCAAATGCCTCGGTTCACCGGTTTTTAGGTGGATTCTGACTTTGGCAATTATTCCTGTAAATACTCTCGGGGCACTGAGGAACAAGCGTGGCGCAACACAGGCCGGTAAAGGGGAAAAAAAAAAAAACAGAACAAAAGCAAAACAACAAACCCACGCGCTTTGCAATTTTTCCCTTTCCAAATCCAGCCTTTTGAGCAAAGCAAGAGGGAAATTCAAGCAGAACGTGCTGCTCTGAGATTTCTTATCAGCAAGTCATCGCCCGCTCTCCCCACAAGCTCCGCCGTAGCAGAACGCTCAGGAATCCCAGTTCTGGATAAGGATCAAGTCCAATTGGTTTGTTTCAAACAAGAACCGCCAGTCTATAAACCCCTCGCACAACGCCGCGTCTTATTGACTATTTTTAATAAATAGGGCTGGCACAGTAAAATTGGACGATTGATACGAACAATAAAGGAGACAGACTTTGATTACAAGTATTGAGAAGCAGGGCAGGGACATTTTAGGATTGAGTAGTTGCTTTCCAACGCTGAGTTTTGTCAACTGAAAACAGCAACTCGGAGCGAATACTCCTTAACAAGCACTTTGGAGCCGAGCAGAAAAGAGCACTGCACAGCAAGAAAGGAACCAGCCTCTCTTTTTTTTTTTAGTATTATTATTATTTTTGTAGAGCAGGCAGAAGATAGCAGAATCGACACCGCGGTGAAGAGGAGAAGGCAGGCAGGACTACAAGGTGAGATGGGCATACGCGATGCACACAAAGAGCTGTAAATAACAGGCGAGTTGGAGGGAGATATCTGGCAAAGGTTCTTCTTGCTGGTATTTGACCAGTTAGCATAGCATTACTGGGAGTCACCTGGGTAATTCCCCACTCAATGTGACACACAACCTCTTAGATCAGGGACCATCTGCAAATAAATCTGGACCCCAGCAGTGATATCATCTGTCATGGTGTCTGGTGTAGCACAAAGCACCTAAGGAGGACAAGAGCGTATTTTTGGGGATGGGGAGGGAAATGAGGCTTGATTTTTCGAGTCCATCAGGGTGACCAATCACCCTGCCCTCAGCAGGGCTTAAAAAAAATCCTCTGCCCGGACACAAACAAGCAGCACAGCCAAGGAGACCAAGCCTTCAGCTAAGCGCCTTGGAGAGCAGCCTTTAGGAGTACCCATCGGGGGATTAGACACACCAGCAGGTTTGGGAATGAGGGAGGAAGGAGATAATCAGATCTGAAATTCCCATCAGTATGAAATGAGACTTAACTCAGTAGCTTGCCAACGCAGACTGACTGTTCTTTCTAATGTCTGTGACAACTCTGCTTCAAATTTCAAGCTTCTCTCAGCAGTAACTACTCCCCCATGTAGCTGTAATGGCCAGAAAGAGACCGGCTTTTATGTAACCCCAAAAGACTAGCAGAAAGGGAAGCAGCAGCCACACACGCACACACGGAGAACTGAGAAAAAAAAAAAAGAAAAAAAAGAGAAAAATTCAGCAGAAGGCTCTGCTGAGTGCTCAGGGCTATATCCAAGCTCACAATGCAGCCACAGAGAAGTGGGATGCAGCAATCAGGAATGCTACAGTTCCCCACTCGGAGAGAGACCTAGCAATCAGTGCTGCATCCGAGCAATAGGGAGTGAAATTATAGAGCAAACTGCCATGTGATGCCACAAACTACTCCATCCCGCCAGCTGTAACAAGTATTCATTCCCAAAAAACGCGTCACAGGCTCATCTGTCATTAACAGCCCAGCCTGCCAGCAGCTGAGCAGGAGTCAGCAGTGAAGGGCAGCTGCAGGGCTGCTTCCTTTCACAGTGGTCTATTCTCCCCCCCAAAAAACCACAGGGGAGGGAGATGCATGGGTAAAAAAAACCTGCCATCAGGGAAAACGTTGCCCACCATCTCTTACCAGCAGCTAAGAGGGAAAGCGCAGGCTGCGTTTTCACCCACCATCGCACAAAAGCTTTCCTGAAGCAGGATCTACTGAAAACAGGGGGCCTTCGGGAGAACAGAGTTAGCAAAATGCAACATACATAACCCCTCTGTATATTAATAATCCACTTCAATCATCAGCTCAGGAACTTCACAGATAGGATCTGCCGGCGTTACGAAAGAGGTGTTTGGGTAATAGCGTGGGGCAAGAGCAGCGCTGCGCATTTCCACAGAGATGTTCCGACACGGGGAAGCGTCGGCCCCGATCTGGCAGAATAAGGGAGCATTGTACAGCGCCACCGAGTCCTTGAGACAACAAACACCCAGCCCGCTCAGTTCCCAGAGTGAAAAATACTCCTTTTCCCTCCCTTCTTTTCCCCTCTCCAGTCTGCTGGCTCTGAAAAATGCAAAACAGGCTCAGAAAGCCATTTTCTGCGTTTTTGGTGGGGTTTTTTTTTTTTTGTCTGGCTCGCGCATTATCGTCATCATTTACTGCCCTCAAGGGGATTGCACAGGTGTGACTGAAAATTTGGCTCTCCCTTTCAAACTTTTGTTATCAGCTTTGCGGAAGATGATCTTGCTGGAATAAATGCCAGCTTGCTCTCCTGGAGAGGGACTCGCTGGAAGCTGCTGGCAGAAAGCAAGCTGGGGGTGGAAGGATGGGGGTGTCACTAACGGGGAACATACAGATCCTCTGAGCTTCTGTTGGGAGTGCAAATACAGCCAGCAGTTTGACCTAGACTTTGGGGTTTTTTTTTAATTCCTAAAAACCACACCATTGCCCTAATTAATGTTTCCATTTATTTAGCTGAAAAACAAGTTAAACAAAGAGGGTCACCTGGTGTTCCTATCGATGCCTGATGAGGGTACAGGCAGAACAAATGCATTTAAATACAACTCTAGAAGAGATGTGACAAGAGAAAGGCAGTTTAGCTCAATTAAAGAGAGCTGTCACAGGGATTTGATTCTCAGAATACAGAACTATTGATTAAACAGGAATTAAAGCTCCGAAACAGAAAGGTTTCAAGGTCTTTGCCGTGAGGATGTACATCAGGAGAGAGGCTGGGCTCCTTCAGCACCAGAAGAGCTCTGGCTTCGTTGCTTCCTAGGAAACAGGAGCAGCAACGGGAGCAGAATCCTTTCTGTTCGACCTGGGGATGGTTTTGGCAAGGATACGAGGCGAGTGACAACAGAGTAGTATCACAAGCTTCAATCAACAGGTAGCTTGGGCATATTCAAGTAGAGAAAACCCACCAGAGGTTCCCAAATATTTTAGGAATATGAAGGGAAAGGCCCGGTCAATGGGCAGGTTTCAGTCCATGGGCAGAAGGTCTCCAACACCACCTGGTCCGAGCCCAAACCATTGTCCAAAGTCAGTAAGACTATTCAAAGAATCAGCCCCAACCTGTCCCAGGAGGTGGGTCCCCTGAGCAGTAGCAACCACCAGGGCTAGTGGTCACAGCAACCCAAGAGAGAGATGTCTACTAAAAGGGGATAGCCACTTTGTCCCAAAACCCAGTCCTTCCAACCAGAAAGGCTGAGGAGCTTTCATTGGCCAAGTCATTGTTGGTTTCTGTCCCAACCCAGGCAAAATGAGCTCTGGATAAAAAATCACATGATTTCATTTTCCAAGCCTCAACATCTGTAACAGCATTGGACTCACCATAAAGGTCTTGCCTAGAAGAGATGCAATTTAGGTGGCAACCACAGCAGCATCATCCCCAAGAGTTTCACCTGGAGGTAGTGCAGGGACCGAGCCTGGGGCCATCGCCCCAGGGCTCCTGGGCAGAACCCAACAGCCCAACTTGTGCAAACGGTGCGGGGCTGCTAAAGCAAACGCTGCTGAATCGCTCATTGCCGGGCTGAATTACTGCTAATGAGGAGAGCGTGTTTTCTTCCTCTCCTTCACACCAGCCTCCCCCAGCAAGAGGAAAGGCTTGCGCCTGTTAGCGCTAACAAAGCGCTGGGTGCAAAGCACAACTCTCACAATACATCAGCACATTTTCATTCTAGGGCAGCGCTCGGTAATTAATACGGAAAGAGAGGGTGTGGTTTCTCTTCTAAATGACTTATTCCTGAAGCCTGAACATATTTTAACCTTCCTTTTCAGCAGATAAACCCTGTCTCATTTGCAGCTAAGCTCAGCCTCCCCTCCTTTAACACACACTAAACTATTTTGATTAATGAAAGAGTAGGAACAAACCAGTTCCAAGTGTTTTCTATACAGCTCAACTGCTCTTTCAGTTTCCACTCACGCCTAGATAATTATATCACAGCTCTGAGTGCCCCCACCCTTCTGCTCCACTTGGGGAATGCGGGAAAGATAAGTCTTTTCTTAATTATTAAATGTAAATAGCTCATTAAATATAATCCAATTACTTTAATTGTAAGAAAAAGGAAGTAATTACAATATGTACATGTATTCTTGCCTGAACAGTTTTAATATCTTAAATGAATCTTTGCAACATTAATATTTTAAGTTAACCTTTGACACGAGGGAAAAAAATAAAGAAGACACTGACTCCCTGATATTTTCCAGAAGTGTTATATCTGCTGGGATTTGTGTCACAAAAAACCAAGAGAACAGCCTTGAGCATCTAAATTAAAATGCTTTATGAACAGCGTCTTTATAATAAAGTCAAAATAACACATGGGTTTTCTATTGCAGACGGGAGAAAAAAAAATAAAAAAAAAAGAGATACACATGATGCCACATTAAGCCCCTGAATATGATTTCTGGAACTCAGGAGTCAAGCGAGATGGGTACTACTGTGAGCTCAGGAGAACAGGCAGGTCCCCACCCCACCAGGACCAAAAGCCACCACGTCACTGGGGTTTTCCAGGCAGTTCTTCCCCACGCCTACGGTTTGTCCTGTCCCAAGGCTGGGAAGAGGAACCAGGGCTGGGGGAGAAGGATTCTGCCTTATGTCTGGCATTACCCAATTCTTCCCTAGGGGTGCCCAGTGAGGTGACCCCCACAGGAACATCCAATCTGGTTTTTGTGTGTGTACGAGCCATCTGTGCAACGTATGGGCCCGGTGCACGATCCTGGGTTGCCTTTTGGGATTTGCAGGCAGAGCTGCAGGAAGCTGCGAGTAGCAGTCCTCTGGTTTTGCTCAACGGCGTGACAATCCTTGGACTCACTTTCTCCATCCCCGCAGCCAGCGGGACCCAACGACCTTCCAGGCAGACTTCAGCAAGGCCCCACTGCTTCAATCAGTTCCCCCTCCACCCCCCGGGCCTGACAGAGCAGGGTCTAATTTCAGTTTGGATGCGGTGACAGATGCCTGTGTAATCTCCTTGGGACAGTCAGAAAAATAGTCTTTTTAAGCTGTAGTTGTTTCCATTTTGCATGTTCTGAGCCCAGCAGTGATCTCACCTTATGTAATCTACAGCGCGAACTCCAGGCTCCGGACCATCCAAAACTATTTCGGAATGTCTGAAACCATCACTTTATTGAACCGATCTTTTTTGGGAGAAGAGAGATTAGACCGTATTAGGGATGCTCAAGATGCAAGTCTTTCTATCAAAGCTCACCACAAGGTCTATAATAAGCTGCTTTATGGAAACCTCTCATGTGAAGCCAGCCCCTAGATGTAACCTCCTTGATACAATATTGAATTCTCAATAGCAACCAAAAGGCTATTTTGTGTAAGTTAATTACACGCCTTTTTTTTTTTTTTTTTTTTAATTTAGCCTCCAAAAAGGAAGCGGCCAGTTATTTCGTGCTTGCCCTAGCCAGAAGGTAAAGGTTTTTACACAAGCTGTGTTTATAGCTATTCGCCTTCCTCCAGCAAAGGATGGGCTCAGCAGCTGTTGGTATTGAAAGAACAGGATCTGGGTGTGTGCACGGTTCTCTATCTCACTTTTTTTCTTTTTTTTTTTTTTTTTTTTTGCAGCTGCAAGGCCAAAACCATAAGAGTGTGGTGCTTTTTCTTACGGCGCACAAAAGCAGGGTGCCTGAAAGGGAACTCGCTTCCGCTCTGGCGAGCACTCAACGAACTATTTGCCGGGCTAAGGGGTGGTCGGGGAACTTTCACCCGGCCCATTCAGCCAAAGCTGCTATTCCCCCTCCCTCCCAATTAAATCCCATTTTTTGCACTCCATGCATGAACCGCAGCTACACCAATACATCAGATATTGTGGCTGATAGCCTTCTCTGAATGCCACTTAAAGCCCTCCAGTGCGGAGCCGCCTGAAAGCAAAGCATCAGTCATTCTTTGAGCAGCAGAAAAAGACTTTTGCTGTAGAGAGACTTGGAAGGAAGATTCTAAGAAGTAGGAAAAGGGCATCCAGTGAAAGAGGAAATGAGAAATTAAAACCACATTCAATCTTATTAGGGGTAATACAATAGGTCAACAAAGTACTTCGCAAAACTCCACAGCATGGGAACGATTTATGCAGAGCTCGCTCCTACGCCATCAGTGACACCAGCCAGTTTGGCTATTACAGGATAAAAAAGCACAGATTGTCAGGGGCTATTTTAAATAGCCCAGCTGGGAGGGGAGATGGCTGGAGATACCACCTCCATGCCTCGCAGGAGAGTACACTTACCAGATAAGAACAGGAGGAATATTTCCCCCCCCTCCCTTTCCTCCTTTTCCATCTGAAACATTTTCTCTCTCTAGGGATTTCCAGCATCTTATAAGCGAAGCCTCTTTGAAGTACCGCAAAGTGGCATTGCTCATCATTTCAGTAATGATAGTAAATAAGCCCCAGTATTTTGTTGATCCTTTTCCTTTTGCTTTACAAACAAAAGGTCAGAGTCATTAGCCCAGTTTTATGAGCTGGGGGGGGGGGAAATGGAGGCTCGGAAGAGGCAGGTTGCTCTGCAACATCATCGGAAACGTCAGCGAGCAAACAAGAGAAGAAACTCTAAACCAGAGGACTCAAGAATAGCCACGCTGCGGCATCCAGTCTCCAGTTAAACCAGTATCCTCTGGCCATCGGTGGCCAGATATCAGATACATAAAGAAAAGAGCACGAGCAGCAGTTCTCCCCACTTCTCCATGCTGCAGCGTCCCACCGCACCCTAAGGCCCCATGGAAACAAACACTATCATTTAATTGACCTTTATGGATTTTACTTCCATAAACTGGTCTCATCCGTTTCTGAACTCATCCAAACAGTTGGCAGCCATGAGAATGGATGGGGCATTCACTCATCCATGGGGCAGCAAGTCCCACATTTGTCATACACTAGGTGACAAGACGCTTCCTTTTATGCCCTTCACCTTACAATTAGGAGACTTTAATCTCCAATCTGTGCCTTTGCTTCATAAAGGAGTTGTTTGAATAAATGCATCACTCTTCATATTAAATAAGCCCCTTCTGAGAAGAAGGTTATCTGTCCCCATCAGACAACACAAGAGAAGCTCTTGATTCTTAGTGAGGACTTTCAGCAGAAACCAAAATAATAAACTCATGGTTTAGGTTTGATTCATGGCAGCAGTAAGAATAAATTATTTTTAGGGGGCAGATCTTTGTGTGTTGTCCATCCTGTTGTAGGATGTGTACCATTTCCAACAGTAATGCAGGAAAATCAAAACCCCCCAAGACAACAGATCAGTGGTCTGAGAGTAGCTCCCCTGAAGCGGTGACACAGCGACAGCCTCCTGTGCACAAATTCAAGAATAAATACTGCTGCTCCACAGGCATCTCCCTCCTTCCCCTCTTGGCATCCCAGCGTCCTGTAAACAACTATTTCTCCCCAAAACAGGTCTGGGAAAGCGCGCTGTGAGAGATGACACAGAAGGCGTGGAAGGAACAGAGCAGGTCACCACTGAACCCATTTCTGGGAAAATAACTGACATTCCTGGTCCTTTAAATTTTCTTCATCAAAGGCCCCGGCAGATGCATACTTGAGATACGTCTGTGCTCTGCCACTTCTCCAGTAGCAACATAATACCAGAAAAGCCTTACTGCGATTTCAAGAATTAGGGTAGGATCTAGAGGAACTATTTCCCAGGCCCATTACTGCAGTGAAGGCGAGTTTGGGATGGAGAATGTGATTAACGCTTTGACGCCGCGCTGCTTGCTCAACAAAATAACACAGAAATTCACGTTTTGGGTTCTTCTGGGACGGGACGTGCCTGCTCCCGCCTCCCAGGGAAAAAACCCACAGTCCTACAGACCTCCAGATGGAAAAAGAATTCCTATATAAATCAGAATCAGGCCTGAATCTGATAACCTTCTGCAGAAGCTCCTGTTAGCAAGCACGCCCTTGGCAGCGGAGCCTGATCGGCAGCACCGGGAGCCTCCCCTCCTCAAAAAGAAAACACAAGGTCTTTCTTACTACACAGAGTTGCAAAAACACAAAGGAAATAAATGTCACCAGGGTGGTTCTGTTCTGAGCAGTCATTTGCTTATTACCCAGAAGCCATTTCCACATGCCTTTTTTTAAATCTAGTGTTTATAAATACCTAAAATATTTAAATAAATGTTAATCTGTGGTAACCAAGGGCCCGATCTCACAAATATTTATCCTCGCACAGTAAGAATAAATATTCAAATACACAATTTCTTACTACAGATCCCATTAGAAGCAAGAGAGCTGCTGAGAACAGTAACACACCAGAAGACAGGCTGGGAAAAGAGTTGCATTTTGCTTTCCTGGCTTTCTGCACACTGAAAGTGTCACTTTTGGTTTGCCTCCTGTGCATTTTGCACAGTATTACTTTAGAAACTAGATAAAGGAGGGAGCTCGGCACTGAGCCATCAGACAGTGGGCTGTTCTGGCTATTTTAACCCTCAGAAGCAGCTTTGGGCGGTGTTTTTTGCTGGGTGCTGGTGTCCCAGTCTGTTCGGGGACAGCGGGAACTTTATACACATGCAAATACAATCGCTATTCAATCCTTTTCCTGGTTTGTGACCGACTCCTGCAGCACACACAGCAAGGTATTTTGCTCAGCTGAATGACCAAGGGCTAAATATTATCATCAAACCTAGCAGCGACAAAACAAAAACCTTAAAGTTATTAAACATTTGAATCCAGAAAGCCCAGAGAGAGAAACTATCTAGAAGGATTAAAGCCAAGTCTTACACTTGTTCAAATCTTCCTTATTACAGTCTGTCAAAGAAAACTAACCTGATTTTGTAGAAACATTAATCCTAATAACCTTCTTTGTTCTTCTAGCACCACAAAAAAATAATAAAAAATTAAAAAGGAGATGGATTTGCTGCTGTAACTATATGCACATGAGGCAATCACTGAAGTTTTAACCCCTCCACCCACACTACGTGATTATCTAAGCTTTGTGAATGAAATCAACTTTTCCTAGACCAGCCCTGAAGAATGAGATATATTCAAAGCACGCTGAGAAACTGGGTTGGCAGTTATCATAAAGGTTGTATTCTTTTTAATGAATCACTGCTCACAAATACCTTCTGAGCTGTTAACTTAAAAATACACCATTTCTGTTCGATGTGTCACTCTATTCACAGGGAAACCAGTTTTATACTCTGCTTAAAAGAACTTCACTATTAAACTCATTACTTCAAACCCCAGCAGCGATATCTCTGAAGACACGAGGGCTACAGTTCCAGCCCCGACCCTTCTTTAGGAAGCCAACCCCTTCACAACATATTTCAAATAGGACTTGTAGAAAATAAAGTAGCCAGAAACACACTGTATTTCCCTTTTTTTTTTTTTTCCTGCAGCCTTAGCCTGCATCCTCCTACCCGTCCCCCAAGCATAGTTTTGTAAAACCAGGGCTTGAAAGATTTGTTAGGAATGTAGACTGGACACAAGATAAAGAGAGAAATAGGGGTGAGCCCTAGGGATCAGGCAGTGGAAGAGGAAGGAGTCTGACAGGCATGAACCATCAGAAGGGTGGGATTGGGTTTTTTTAAATAAAAAAAAAGGAAATTCAAGCATTTACTTTTTGAACTTGTTATCAGACAGATAAAAATTTTATTTTTTTTTTTTTTTTTTTTTTTTGCAGTGAAAATAGGCAGTTTAGGAAAAAGCTTACATTCAGTTCCTCCCCAGAAGTTTATCCTCTTATAACCTTTTACTTAGGAAGTACAGCAAGGCTTCTCCTTGCCTCAGTTGGGCTACAACAGGGAGCTGGTAAACCCGCTCCTCACCCCAAAACAGAGTGAGGTTTTTAACCAGGCAGAAATCCATGCTTTGGAAAGGTTTGGAAGGTAGAAGACCTGGGTCTTCATCCCCATTGTCACCTACTTACCCAGGGACAACACTGACAACTGTACCTTGATCAAAAATCAGCATTAGGTGGGTCTTTAAAACTTAGGTCAAGCTCCCTCACTCAAACTTCATGTTTTCAAGGACAATACTTTAAAAAAAAAAAAGACACAAAACAAACAAACCAACCAAAAATGCCCCGAGCTGAAGTGCCTGTCCTGCTCCACCCCACTTCCTGGATAAAGCTTGTCCTTGGCTGTGAATGCAAGCAGATTTTCAAAGTCACTCTATCAATGTGCTGTCTGTGCTCTCGGCGGGTAGATGTTAGCTCTGGTTTGGTTTTAACTAAGTCATAGATTAAACTCTGTATCGGTTTCTATGACAAAAACCCACTCAAGGTCAACAAGGGGCAAGTCAGAATGAAAAGTGTCGCAACACAGCATTTTAAATTCCTGCAGCGTTTAGCAGCAACTGATTCTGCAGATGTTTAAAATGGGTGGAAAACATAACTATTCCCCTTCCTCATGTGACCAAGCAGGCAGACTTTAGCACTTCCCATAACGTAACATTTCGCATCAGCTTTGTCACAAGGAAGCACACACATGCACACCCTCCCGCCTTCTCATCTTTTAATTTCAACTTTTCCATGTCACAAGTCTTTGGGAAGGACACACAAATGTGAGGGTTACCATCAGTTATGACCCCATCTGCAGCAGATATACTTAATAAAAGGGGGTTTTACCATTATTAATTAATATATATAATTTCATGTCCACCAACATCTGCAGTGCTGAAAGGCTTAGACTTTCAGTGTTTTCTAGTCTTACCAAACAGATCTACCCCTGGAATTAACACATCATGCAGTCCCACCAGTGGGCTAATCTACGTAGAGCTGGCCAATTCTGCTTTTGCTACTACAGAAAGTAAGAGTAATGTGAAATGTGAAACTTTTGGCGGGGGAAAAAAATAAATCCCACCACAGGAAAGTCCTTGAGGTCAAATAAGAGCTAACAGGGAGGAGCTGCAATCTCTTACCTTTCTCCAAAGGACATATGCTATTTGTATCCCAAAGGGGTAACCCCAACACAAACCTAAACACTGGTGAGGCACAACCCCAAGGATATTCCCTAACAACTTATTCCTTCTCTGGAAGAAATATGGTCCGAGGTCAACAGCAGGTCAGTGTGTTTGACCAAACTACCCAACTATATCCCATTGTACCCTTCACAGCCTCCTTTTAAGAGTACTTAGAGATTTAATATTGGGGAAGACGTTTTCCAAAGCATGCTAAAGTACACAGAGTCTCACCCCAAGTTTTGCCTACCCATAGTTAACAGTCAAGGGGCTCACACACCCTTAAAGTGGAGCCAGACCTACTGAAGGGTGCACCCACTCGTGGGGCAGGAAGACAGCCAGGACAGAGAAGTTGCTTTTACAGCAACACTCCACGAGCGCAATCACCAGAACTTGCATCAAGAAGGTCAGCCAGCTCACACCCAGACAGACTTCGTACACACACA
>JAHREE010150769.1:0-41085 GCA_033628505.1 Tringa tobata | reverse complement strand
TGCGCAACCACGGCAACACCTGCTTCATGAACGCCATCCTGCAGTGCCTCAGCAACACCGAGCTCTTCGCCGAGTTCCTGGCGCTGGAGCAGTTCCGCGGAGGGCCGACACCCCCTCCCCTCCCCGCCGCCGCCCCCGGCCCCGCCGCCGACGGCCCACCGCCCACACCCGGCGAGGTCACCGAGCAGCTGGCGCAGCTGGTGCGGGCCCTCTGGACGCTGGAGTACACCCCGCAGCACAGCCGAGACTTCAAGGTGAGCGGGGCGGCCGGGCCTGGCGGGGCCCTGGCTGCCGGTGGGGATGGCCGCCTCGTCTCTTCGAGGCGGGAAGGCCGAGCGTGAGGTGGTTGCGCTGACCAGGGCCTTGTCCGTCCGGGAGCGGCATGGAACCAGCCCCGGAGCGCCCTTCCTCCTCGCTGTGGGGATGGCACAGCACCTCGGTGCCCCTCACCTGGCCGCTGGGCTCCATGCCCTCGTGCTGGGCATGGTGGGGCCTTGTCGCTTGGTCCGAGTGCCCGTGCGGTGTGAAAAGCCCTCTGGCCTCGCCAACTGCACGCTGGTAGCTCTGGAGAGCTGCTCCGCCATCCTTCAGGAGAAGCAGACCCCCAGTATGGCCAAGCGAGGGACTCGCGTGTCCCCACCGTTGGCCATGGTGGTCACCCTCGGGCTCTCCGGTTGTTCCCAGGGTGAGTGCCTGCAGTCGGGGCACCGCTGCTCCGCCTGTTCCTGACGGTGTTGAAAGCTGGCTGACCCCTCTGCTGCTTTTTACTGGTGAAAGTGTCCGTTTTGCTGTTTCATAGCTCTGTTGTGCCGCGTTTAGAAAAGTTGCGACTTAATGTTGGGGCGCTGGAGCCGGGAGCTGTGAGTGTGCACGGGAGGAGGCTGTTAAGAGGTGTGATTCCCAACCTCCCTGAGGAGTTGGGAGCTGATTTGGGGAATGCGTTGCAGGAGTACGGAATCGTAACCTCCTGCTCGTACTGACTGGTGTTTAATACCATGGCATTCTCTGTGCTGGAGCCCTCACACCGTGGTTTGATCTGACCCAGCCATCTCCTGTCCTGCCCCGCCGCAGGCAGCACACCCGCCCCGGGAGTTGTTGTAGCAGAGGGCATGGCCGTCGCGCCTACGGTTTAAAAACGCCCTGCAATGCTTTGGGATTAAGTAAGACACAACTGTTTTAAAAGCACTCCGGGCCTACCTTGCTTCTCGAAACAGTAAGGGCGTTGTGAAGTTTTATTGTAACGGCGATTCTTTGGCGTATAAAACTGCTTGATTGTGTGAAAGAACGAGAGGGTAGGTGGTAGCTTCCACACCATTAACTTGAAGAGCTTTGCTTTAGGGGAATTTTTCTTGCCGAGTGAGTTGGAGAGGGGATGCACAGATGCATGAAAATACAGCAAGAGCCTAGTTCACATATTCCCTGGCTCTCTGTTCCAATAGGGTGCAGCGGCCAGGAGAGACTGTGGGTACCAGCATCTGTTCTTCTTCAGTGTCTATTGGATGGTGGGATGTCCGAGAGCCT
This sequence comes from Tringa tobata, assembly GCA_033628505.1. NCBI lineage: Eukaryota > Metazoa > Chordata > Aves > Charadriiformes > Scolopacidae > Tringa > Tringa tobata. Next base: position 39,564 of record JAHREE010150769.1, on the reverse strand, counting down.
CTTCTGAGGTGTCAGCGGTCTTTGGTATCCTCAGTCGTTTGCACTGATGCACGGCCAGCATCTCCTCCCTTTGCTTCTCCTGTTTCCAGGCAGCTGCATCCACCCTCACCACGGCCGTATGGGGGTATTCTCTGGGGAGCCCGGCTGTTTGCCTGTGGAGTGAAGGCGCCTGCCCTCTCTCGAGGATGCCTGGCGCTGGGTAGGGACTGTGTGCGACTCCGGTGTTTTCAGAGGTGTTTATTGATGGAGGAGGGCTTGGAAGCTGATCTGTTCAGCTGCAGTTTCGGTGCATCCAGCCCTGGCAGTAGCACCAGGCACTCGCCTTTATCGTAATCCTTCACCTCTCTAGAGGCGTTCTGGCAGGAGAAGAAATTGTGGATTTCTCCTGAGTAATAAGAGGAATAAAAGGTTGTGAAAGCAGAATTATCGGTTGCCAGCGTAACTGATAAAATCGAAGGGGAAAGCAGACCACTTTCTAGGACAAGAAATGCTGTTTATGCAGGCCTGCGGTGGAGGTGTTCAGATAAGAGTGACAGAAGGAGGAAGAGAAACAGGTCTGTAGATTAAATTAAGGCCATGTTCCAAATTCGTTTTGGTTTTTTTCTTTTTTTTATAGTGGAACTTTCTTCGCTTATTTGCAGGCGTCACTAACGGTAAGCGGATGCTTTTCTACTTGTTGATGTAACAGGAGCCCATCAATCTTCTACTTGCCACGTCCCCAGGAGGTTTTTAAAAGCATCTTGCTGTGGGGGATCTTGTCTCTGTAGGTCCTGTTCACTGCTGCGCAACGTCAACAGCCCGTGTCTTCCTCCGAAGGACTTTGTCATTATGTCAAGTACTCGGCAGTTTCCTTACAAGGGTCAATTATTTTTAATGGTAAATTAACGCCTTTAAAGACAGTTAAGTAGCCCAAACCTGCTATTAAATTCAGTGTTCTTAATTAAAATTTTCTTCAGCAGCAGACTTGCACAGTTAATTTAAAGATGCAAACAGGCTTAGATTTGAGAAAGGTGAAGATTGGCGTTTTCACTCTGGAAACTGTTGCTTCTCCCCAAAACAAGAAAAACATCTCCCTAAGCTTGTTTTGGATAGACAGTAGAACATTCCCTATCTTCATTGCTTTAATTTTTTTTTTTTTTTAAGGGTGAGAAGTGTTTTCAGGAGAGTCGTTCTGCACTTTCATTTCAACAGTAATAGCTATTGATAGTAATATTTATTTGGTAGTCAGAAAGCTCTTTAGCCAGTGTGCTTAGAAATCCATGTGTGTTAGGGTTTTTTGCCTTTTTTTCCCATCTTTTGGCACTGAATATAACACTTCCTGATTCCTAAATACTTATCTGCAGGCGCTAAGCATATTTTAGGATAAAGGATAATACTTATCCTCTTGTTCATTCTTATATCTGTAGGCTTTTTTCTTGGGGCAAAGGAAGTTCTTGTCTAAGAGAGGGTTTCTCTGAGTCCTTGTGGACAGAGGCCTTTGAAGGGGTGAGTTTCTAGATGCTTTTTACCCTTAGCTGTTTTTTCTTGGTAGTCTTTTCTCCCTTTTTAGGTTGGTTTTCGAGAAATAACCCATCCCATGGGTTCATGAATCATGTAGTCCTCCTGCTGAAAGCAAGCAAATTGCAATTAAAACAAGTGGTTTGTATAAAATGGGTTGTCTTGTAATTGCAGGATGGAGAGAGAGCCTTGCAAAAGAGCTAATACACAGGGAGGGGAGAGGAAGCGTTCATCCAGCCAGCAGCTAGTAAATTGTTTCTGGTCCGATCTACTTGAAACACAAGGATCTCTGCCAGTTTCTATATTTTAAACCTGGCATTTCTTTCTCCCACAAGAAATTTTTTTTTTAATGATCTTTAGTAAGCGCTCTCTACAACTACCTGAAAGGAGGGTGTAGCCAGGGGGGGTTGGTCTCTTCTCCCACAACACAGGCGATAGGACAAGAGGAAATGGCCTCAAGTTGCGCCAGGGGAGGTTCAGACTGGATCTGAGGAAAAATTTTTACACTGAAGGGGTCATTCAGCATTGGAATGGGCTGCCCAGGGAGGTGGTTGAGGCACCATCCCTGGAGGTATTCAAAAGATGGGTTGATAGAGAGCTTAGAGACATGGTTTAGTGATTTTTATTTTTTTTTACAATTTTATTTTTTCAGAGTTAGGTTGATGGTTGGACCAGGTGATCTTAAAGGTCCCTTCCAACCTAGACAATTCTATGATTTTCTTCCCAATCAGCACCGTGGCTCTGTGGCTTATCCTGGAGGCAGAGTACAGCTGTGGGAAGGGCACCAAGGAGGGCTGTGGGAGCCCTTGCTCTCTGGGACTGAAGCGCAATGGAAGTTGTGTGAAAAGCTGTGTGTACCCTCTGCTATTCCTGCTGCTGGGGTGTTCGCTGCCCCGGGCTAGTGCTCTGCATTCTGCGGCTGAGCGAGCAGGAGGCGAGGGCGATGGGGAGGCATGTCTGCACGAGAGCTGGAGGAGGTGTAGAATGCTGTAGCAGCAGGAAAAGGCCAGGGAAGGAGTGGACTGGGATGTGGAAGCAGAGGGGTTTGGTTCCCTGGGGCTGGGAGCAGAAGGGAGCCCATGCCTCCCTTCCCAGGAGATGGTATAGGAGCACCGTGGCGGAGGTGATGGATGTTGGTTTTTTATCTCTGCTTTGGATGACATTCCTGTTTGTCCTGTGCTCACTTGCAGTTTGTTTTAACAATCCTTTTCTTCTGATTGCTCAGTGGTTTTTATTTTCCTGTCTAAACAGAGCTGCTGCTTTCATAACAGGGGCCAATATTGCAGCTTGTGCTTCCTCTTTCCCCTTTGTGATGGTGTGACAATGGTGACAAACATCTATTGTATAAGCAGTAGCTGTGCTTCGGCTTGTTCTTTTTTTTTTCAGGGAGCTGTCCCGTTCTGCCTGCAAAGTTCCTGGGAGTGTCAGATAGTGAGGACAGAGCTCCCTTTGTCATGGGGAATCGGTCTGTGACGCTTGGAGGTGATGATGGGGGTCTTAAGTGAGAAGGGTTTTTATTTAAACTAATTTGGCTTGAAAAAATGTATATGCTTATCTAAATCCTCTACTTTTGCTGTCCTTGGAGTTCTGGTCTCCTGTGGCCGATGAGGCTGTTTTGAGGCTTTCTTCGTAGCTAAGCCAGTTGCACACTGAAGCATGTCCAGTGTTTAACAAGACCCTTTGTGTGCTAGAACTGCATCGATTTCTTTTTTTTTTTTTTGTCCTACAAGATGAAGAGTGCCTTATTTTTATGACCTGCAGTGTGTACAGCAAATACAGTAAAATCATGAGAACTGGATCAAGTTGGATTATCAGAATTAGATCTGAACCCAGAATGAGTTTCTGTTAGTAGAGCAGGGATTATTGTGCCAGGTCAATAGTGCTGCTTCCATTTATATTTATTTTTAAACCCATGTTTAGTGTAAGGTTTCATAGTAGCTGTGTGTAACTTACAGTTTCAAGGTGCTTGTGATTTGGAAATGTGCTTGGTGTAAACACTGCAACTGGGACAAGCAATCTGTTAACTGTGATGGTCACTTCTTTGTGAATCAATAAATAACTCCTCTGTGTTATGAAGGAACTCCTGCAAAGTGTTGACATAGTATCTTTACCTCCTGTTGTAAATTACACGACAACAGTTCTCAGCATGGGGTTGCTCGGTGCAGTTTGGGCATTGGAAGCCTCGGAGCTGTTAGCCACGAGCTCTTCTACTCACTAGAGCCCTCGTGCTTTGCTAACGGGGCCAGTTATATGTGAAATGGGATCTCTTGGATCATCTTTAATTATCTTGCACTCTGCCTAGTGCAGCGATCAGTTATTTTATTCTGGACAGCGTCAACTGTTTATTCCTAAAATATTTCTACAAAGAGCTGACCGTCCTCCCAGATGGAAGAATGGGACACGAAAGAAGCAGTGCAAGACCCTTCACCCTTCCCTCCTGGTCCCTCATCTCTTGATTCCTGGTGTTTCGGTTCCTTTGTTCATCTAAAAGGGCTTTGAGTAGGGTCAGGTAACATGGGATCTTGAAGTGCTTGTTCCAGTTCAGTCCAGGTGCTCTCAGTGATGCCACTGAAATGGGGAGACGTGTCCTAGAGCTGCTCTGGGATTTGGAATTGACACACTCGAAACAAGAGGCAAGTTATACATTTTCTACATCGTTATTGTGACATTTCTTGACATCATGGGAACATACTTCTCTCTTCTTCACAGGGGTCACAAAGGTCTTTGGCAGTCTTTCCAAGTTAGACTTTTCTTTTTTTAATGTTAATGATCAATAAGATGCAAGTCCATTATTGTGCATGGGAGGTTTGGGGTTTTTCTTGTTTGTCTTACATTTTTCTTTGTGTGTATTTCCTTACAATTGAAGCGTATCATTCTTTACTCTTTTTTCCCCCTCACATAACCTCCTGTGAAAGGTTTCCTGCAGCAAGATCCTGGTTGCCTTAAAGCAGCAGTCTGATTTACTTGTCAAATCCAAAGATTTTTCTGGGGATTTCTGGGTTATACTTCAAACTTCTGCCGCGCTTACTCAGATCGAAGGCTGGGGAGTGGAGAGCTGAGCTGCGGAGTCCTAGAGGTCAAACACTGGTTTGCAGAGGGGGTTCTGCTGGAGGGGAAGCAGAAGTGACACAGCTGCTTATCTCCAGGAGTCCAGGAGATGAGGAGAGGGAAGGGACCCCAACGTAGAGCAGCTCCATGGCCCTGCTGTGAGGTGGCCTCTGTGGGTCTGGAAGGGCCATTGTGCATCATTCCCAAAACGTGTTATCTGTCTTCTGAGGTCAATATTTCCACACTGACCCCACAGAGGCACAAATGGTGAAGGTATGAAAACCATGTCATGTCTGGCAACTTGTGGAAGGAGTGAGGAAATGCTTGTTCTTAGGCAGCTTAATTGGATCTGTGCGTTGCTCCGTGCCCTGCTTTGCACGCTGGCATTTATAAACAGCCACGCTTGATTGCGAGTAAACCCATTTTGTGCTTCCATCTGAACGCGTGACTGCTGCAATGCACTGCTTTAATGAACTCTTTTGCATATGGTTGTGTCAGTGAAATTAATTTTATTTTGCAGCATCCTTGAAGTGCGTGGGGAGGCTCTTGTGAGCAGTGGTGATCAGATCCCTGTCTCCAGGGGCCTGTACTCTGACTTGGGACCTGAGGCAAAGCCTGGAGAGAGCTGGAGAGGCAGAAGTGTGTAGCTGGAGCATGAGTTCCTTGGGCTCCCAAGCCCAGCCCTGGAGTTTGTCCTCTACACCAGCATTTCCTGACTCTACTGAATCACTTCAGGCTTGTGGCATTCCCCTGCTCCTTAATCCCTTGCTGTTTTGAATCCCACCTATCACTCTGCTAATGTAGCAAGAAAACCAAGTCAATTTGTAGAACAAAATTGTATTTCTGCTGTTTGTAGGGATGAATACTGTCAGCAGTCAGCACCGACTTCCAGCAGTGCCTTCGACTGTGCTCCTGCGAAGACCGTGTCTGTTTGGGAGCACAACACCCAACCACCCACCTTTCTAGATCCCTTTCCCGTGTGGGAGAGGAGGCTGGCGAGTGCTGGCCCTGGCGGCGAGCCCTCTGCCTGCTCCCACTGAGCCCTCTGCCTGCTCCCACTGTGCTCCCCGAGCTGGGGAGCTGCCAGAGGCTCTGCCTGCCGGAGCCTGCCTGGAGGAGGGAGCGCTGCGTGCACACACAGCGATCCTGGAAGGTGTCTTGACAAACTTCCCTCTCTCCTTATGCGTTGAAGAAAGGTGGTTAATCAGGATTAACTAAGGCTTTAGCCTGGAAGGGTGAGAGTAGCTGCTAGCGCAGGACAGATGTCAGTCAGGGGCCGGTGGAGTAATGCTTCTTGTCTGGGCTTGTTAAACACAGTGGAGCATCTCCTCTGGTCCTGGCATGCTGCACTCTGCCGTGCTCCTCTTGTTTTCACTTTTTGAAGTATAACAATAAATGGCTGCGCTTATTTCCCCCTCTGTGTCACGCAAGGGCCTGGCTGTGCAGGAAGCTGTTCTCTTCTGGCCCCGGGGATGGCTGGTCGCCCACAGAACCACCATGCTCTGCTGTGGGGTGCTGCCTCCGGAGCCCCAGCACCTCCCAGCTGCCCTGGACCAGTGCCTCGTCCTCGGTGCAGGACGGGAGGCAGATGGGTGAACCCTGGGCTGGTGCTGAACTTGGGGGGCTGTTACCCAACTGTCCCTACATGGGATGCTCCAGAGGTTTTCTGCTGCCAGCCCCTGGCAGTAAGGGTGGGTTTCTGGCTGTCCCACTCTGCCAGTGCTGCTGTGGGGAGGCAGCCAGCATCGCTATGAGCCTCTGTGGAGGGGGGAGACTCATTGCACTCAGTTGTCCTCATTTTCCTTTTTTCTGCTGTGTGCAGTCTGCAGCAGCCGAGCCAACGTGTCCCGATTGCTGGAAGCCGTGCAGGTCTGTTGGTGGCAGCCAGCAGCAGGGCCTTGGCTAGGAACAATCGTAATGGTCCCTGCTGGCAGCATCTCTGCTGACACTTTCACCTGGGCAAAGGATCACTGCTGGCCTTGGCGTTGTCCCCAGCCTGGGGAAGAATGGAAGGTCTGAACTGCTCTATTTCCCAGGTATTGCTTTCCCCATCTCACTTCAGAGGGGGGAATTTGCTGTTTCTGTGTGTGAGTGGAGGGAATAATTTACATAAACTCTTCATCAGATGTCTGCTCTAGAAGTTGCCCAAACACAGAGTCACAGGTTTGGAAAAAAACAACTGGTTGAACATAACTTGATGATGTTCAATGAAAGATGAAGAATAGCCTTTCTTTCCTGCTCACGTGTGTCATTGTGTCAGGTCTCTAATGAGCTGGCTTCATCCGTTCATGTACAAAAACCTTTCCGCAGCTGCTTCCTACCAGAGGCACACTGGAAAGTAGCAGACTGACATTTTTCCTTTAGTTGTCTTTGTGATCTCAAACAATAACAGCAGCAAAGGAGAGGCCAGTGTTCAGCTATGTTTGGATTTATTTATTGCATCTATTTAGAGCAATAGATGAATGATTATTAAACTTTCAGTGGACTGATAAAAATGATAATGCGTCTTTGCTGTAAATCTACTTTATAGACGGCCAGGGACTTGTTTGATTATAGGGTGCTTATGTTAGGGGATTAGATGAGTGTATGTGATCGATATGAAATTATGATTTTCCCCCTCTTATCTCTTTTGATGGTGCCGGTTCCATTCAGGGTGCCTGCGTGCCGGTGCTCGCACATTTGGGGGAAGGCAGGATTCATTCCTTTTCCTGCCAGGCTCTCGGGGGCTGAGCTGGGAGAGGGGCTGGAAGTGCACGGCTCCGTGAAGTCATGGAAAGGTGTTGGGAGGGAGCTTCAGAGTCCTGGTTTCTCACATCTGAAACAGCTGCACCAAAACCTTTCTTGAGCTGCTCTTAATACCCTCTGGTGATGGATGGAGCCTGCTCAGATGCACCACCTATACTTAACAGAGCCAGATTAGGGGCAGAGGATTAAAGGCTATGGGGGGTTGGTAAATGTGGTGTTTTTAATGTGTCTTTATGCTTTGTTTTTAAACCAATTGTTTCCTAACTCTGTATCTGCAGCCAGTTGCTGTCGCGTTGCTGTGGTGGGTTCAGCATAAGCAGGGCCAGCAAAACGAGGTGTTGTCTTCTCTTGCTTGATGGATGAAAGAGGAAAGTTTGAGGTTGTGTTTTGATTTGTACTTGTCCTTGTCTAGAGTAATTTTTCTGCAGCCTGGGTGGTGGAGCAGGCATCTTGGGGAAGGGGTGTTGCAGTTGTGGCCTCATCTAAACTGAGGTGGCTGCCTGAGCTGTGCACGTGTCACCTGGATCGCACCATCACAGACTAAGTGGAACCACCTTAGCTCTGCAGTGCCCCACAGCAAGGGCAGGAGACCCACTGCCCTGGGTGGCAACTTGGCGGCTGGTGAGCTGGAAGGGGAGTCTCAGAAAATAAATGCAAAGAGGTTCAGGGCAGATGATCCTTAAAGACGAGATGCTTCCTTGCTTTGTCTTGTTGCCCACCAAATGTTATTGGAGCTGCTCAGGAGATGCCCATCTGGTTTGCCAAGAGGTTGTATTCCCCTGTCTATTGCACAGGGGTTTATGGTCCCTACCACTCCTTCGTACGTCCCTCAGCCTGAGCGAGGGGGCTGGCTTTGGAGGCAGGGAGGTGTGTGGGGCTGTATTTGATTGCCAAGCCATCTATTTGGGTGGAGACTGCACTTTAGGAGCTCCTGGTATTTTTTTTTCAAATTGTTAAATTGTTTATTTAAGTCAGTGCCTTTATCTCTTGCTTGGATTTAATTGTGTTCCTTGATTTTAATTGTGTTCCTTGGCCGTTCTGCACTGCGTATCTGTTGTTCCTCCTTTATACCTTGCCTGTCTCGATTTGCTTTGCTGCCCCAGCATCTCGCAGCGTACTGGGAGGAAGGCACATAACATTTCACAGAGCAGCAGATGCAGAGGTTTAAGTAATAACAAACCCTCTGGTAGCAGGGATGGCAGGAAGCATGAGTAACGCTGGGAACACACTGCTATTGCTGGAGTGTTTTTGTAGCAGAGCCTCTTGTGAGGGAATCACATCTGATATTTTGTAGTGCTTCCTGAATCACTTCCAGCGTCTTGTGATCTGTCTCCACAGGCAGCTCTTTATCCTTGGTCCACTCAGGATGCGAGTGTTGAGGAAACCGGAACAGCTATCATGGAGGTGCTTTGGAGACGGGGAATGACACAGATACGGCCCAAGACACGTGGCACTTGCAAATCCCCAGGGTTCTCTCTGCTGCGGGGTGTTACAGGCTTGTGCAGCTCACAGTAGGACAACACATCAGCAGGAAGGCATGTCAGTAAAAGCCAGCAGGAGTCTAGACTGGAATGATGTGCTGGTGACACTGGGAGAGAGGCGATAAGAAACACTGCCCTGGATTCCTGAAGTCTTTACTTGCCTGTTTCCACGCAGAACCCCCCCCTTTTTTACTTGAAATACCAGATTCACTTCCTCCTAGCAATAACTAAAGACCCTTTTATCTTCAATTCTGTCTAGACTAGGTCTTAAAGTGCGCTGGTAGCACCTGTTGGCTAACTTTGCTAGAACAAACTAGACCAGATTAAGCAGCCGGTTCTTAGCATGCCGACTCAAAAGCGTTAGTGCTGGCCTGATAATATCATACCTTTTTATGTCTTAGTGCAGAGAGGACCATATGCTGCTGGAGGGGGTGTGTGTTTCAGCACCTCTGTTTCTCTTGGCCCTCTTCGGTCCAGCTCACTGCTGAAAATAATGGACTTGGTCTTGCTGTCACCTGGGCTGCCTTTGGAGCCCTCCTCCCTCAGTGGTGGTACAGTGGACGTTGTCACCTTGGCATGCTCAGCTGGGTGTAGAAGGGAAGGATGAATAAGGCCATTAGAAGGCAACATGCTTCCATGTGTTGCTGCGGAGGCATGGGTAGCAATTCTAGAGAAAAGGTGTAGCAAGAGAACCACTTGAGTCTGGACTAAAATCTCTGCTTCACACTTCAGTGATTGATTTTTCAGTTTGGAACTTGACGCGGTAATTTAAGGCCTAAATTTAATTTTCATTATAATTTTTTTTGAATAAAGATAATGTTTGCAAAAGAAACCTATACATGCATGTCTTAAATTCTTCCCTACACCTTTATCCGTGTGTGTTCAGCTAAACACACTGCTGTGAATACCAGCCTCCTTGCCTTGCTATGGATATTTTGGAATATTAATTTTTCCTGATTCTAGATGACCCACTAAATCCTGTCAGCAATGGCTGACTATTAGCTGGGGCCATGGACTCAAGTCACAGTGCCATGGGGCTGGACGGATGACTGGCTCCAATGCCCCTGCTCGAGGCAAGATGTGGGTCTGAGACCTTCTGCTGGACCCTGCTGGTATCCAGCAGCAAGGAACCGCCTTGTGAGCGCCCTTGTCAGAAGAGCTTGCACGTATGTAATGAGAGCAGATTATTTCTGTTTTCTCTTATTTTGCTGCCTTGAGGCAGGTGGACAGATTATAGAGGATAGAGAATATATGTTTATCAATCCTTTTCTGTCTTTTTCAACCCCCCCCTCTGCTTCTGGTGACCCCATTTTCTAAAGGGATAAAGCAAGCAGCCCAACCTCATTTCTCAAATCTGTTGTAAAGTCTGATTAGAGAAACGGAGGAGCTCTGATACCGCGTGTGTCCATCCTGCCTGGCCCTGCTCGGGGCGGCCGGTCTGCCGCAGCCTCACCGCGGGCTTCTCACCTGGCAGGTAAAGGCTGGTGCCACTGCCCCTTTTTGGGGACCCTGCTCAAAAGAAGTTGAATCCGTGTAAGCACTTTCTGTCTCTCCGCAGGACGTAGGTGCAGCACTGCTAATGTGGCACATCCCAAACAGGATTGTTTCTCCCAGTAGCTTGCGGCATCAGGAGGTTGGGGAATTGCTGTGCTCATGGCTTTGCTATGAGCCTGTTTCTTACAAAAAAAGGCCTGGTATTGACTGTGTGGTTAAAATTGGTGGAGTGGGAGCATGGGGGTGGCTGACCCGTGGCTGTGTGTTAGATTGAAGGTTCTGCCTGTATGTTGGGTGGCGGGAGGAACAGTCTTACTCTCCTGGCTGCAGCCTGGTGCTTCGCTGGAAAAGTAGAACATGCTGGCTTTTCTACAGCAGTGCTGGCTTCTGCTGCTCAGGAAGGAACCCTGGCTCAGCTGCTGGGGTCAGGCCACCACAGCATGTTACTCCAGAGACTGTTCCTGCTGAATGCAGATACTGCTGCCAGGTTCCTATCCTCCAGAGCTTGTGCCATCTCTCCTCGTGCACAGTGATGAGTGTTGGCTGGCCATTCGGGTTTTATTGGGGAGGTAAAAGTGAGATCAGAGAGCTGGAGCAGAGAAAGAGTTTCCTGATGTTGTTTGTTGGTGAGGAACAACCTTGCCGTAGTAAACCCTGGTGTGCCTCACATTGGCTTTTCAAGGAGGAGAAGGAGACATTGTCCTGAGGAAGGGGTGTGTGTGGCCTGGCTGGGGGGCTCGGCGCAAGCTTCAACATTATGAAAGGCGTCTGCAGAGCAAGGATAAATCTGCAAAGAGCAGATTTTGGTTGCTGGTGAGCTTCAAGTCCTTCCTGTTTGTGTCCGGAAGAAAAACAGGTTTGAGCAAATCCCTTATGTCCTTCTGAGACAGCTTTTCTGGAAATTCAAGGGTAGATTAGATGCGTTCCCCAGGCTCGTAGCGTGTATGTAGTGCCAGTTGTGCACATCGCACCTGTGGCTGAGTCCTGCCTTGTCTGGAGTTCAGTGGTCCAGCAGCACCCGTCGTGTACAACGCTGCTCTGGTGCTGGTTGCTCTGTGACACTTCGGTTCCTTGTGCTTGCGAGGGAAGGCTGCAGCCCTGGCTGGGACAGTCCTTCATCACTCTGTACGATGCACTTTTCCTCCTGCTCAGTGATCTGTCCTAAGCAGGTTTTCTGTTTTGGTTAGTGGCAATAGAGGATGGTAAGTAGGGTGAGCAAATTGTGCATCGTGGGTATTTGATACCAAGTGGAGATAATTACATGGTGACTGTACTGCCTGTGTGCCAAAGAAGGTGTCTGATGCAGAGTAAGTTTGCCCTTTTATTGGGGTGATCAGTTTGTAGAAGCATCTGCAGTTTTGATGTACTGATCTTGGCTGATTCCTGGAATTGTGTGCATATAGTGGTGCTGAGTGTTCTGCATCTAGGTTTTGGGAAATCTGTTACTTCACCGAAGCAGCGATGAGCTAGAGAGCGTGAGTGGATATTAGGAGACTTGTTTTGCTTCAGTTTAAATACTTGTTTTGAAGTAATAAATAGATTTTAAATAAATAGGTTAAATAGATTTATCTTCAATAAATAGATATTATAGATAAATAAGTATCTCTTTTAAAGAATAGATATCTTAGATTTGGGGAATTGAACAGTGTCAGACCCTGCGGTGCATGGATAGGTGTGATTAAAGATGCCCCTCGCTCTGTGTTAGCATGGGAAATACTGCCTGTCATCAGTGGATGGAAGTGAGCTTGCCTTGCTCTTCACTTACGTGAAAGTATTGTAGGTTGATTGTTTCGGTGTTCATCTTATCTAATGAGTCCCAAGTTTGCTATAAACATTTCTGTTTAAATGATGATGCAGTTCCCCTGTAGCCACTGCCATAACCCTTCTGGTCTGTTCTGAGAGCAGGAGGCAGTTTCTCTGCCCAGCAGGGCATCAGCTTATTCTCGAAATCAAGGTGGGGGTAGGGTCCCACATGCGATGGTATCTCCTGGCCTGTCCCCAGATGCTGTGGGAAGGCAGTGGCCCCCCAGGGTTATCGGCAGCCCCTGGTTTTGATTGTGCTGTCAGCTCTGCCAGCCTCATTGTGAGGGTTTGGTAAAGGGAAAAGCTTCATTCTTGTGCTTTTTCTGGACAGAGTCTCTGTCTCTCTGCAGAACATTGTGTCCAAGAATGCCATGCAGTACCGTGGGAATGCCCAGCACGATGCGCAGGAGTTCCTGCTTTGGCTTCTAGACAGAGTCCACGAAGATCTGAACAACGTGGTGAATTTCAGCGGAATGCCTCCGCTCAAGGTAAGGGATTTTGCTGGCGTGGGAGAGTAACTCTAACTTTGCATGCAGTCTTTCTTTTTAAATTAGATCTCCCTCTTGGCTTCTCAACTCTGATACTTTGTATGGAAGAAGAGCGTGGGTTAAAATGCCGTTTGTTTCTGGCCCTGTGAATGTAACTAGCTGTTTTGCTAATCCCTGGCAAGTGTTCCCCAATACAATGGCTTGTGAATGGTCACATACTGCTCTGCCAGAGCTGGAAGGTGTTACAGGGGAGGGACTGCCAGGCACATCATCTGGTGGGAAATCCCTGCCTTTCCTTAGACTGCCCTGCCTACTGCCTTTCTGCATAACCACTCCTGTGAGCAGAGCACACTTGTGATTTAAAAATCTTGGGACCTTTTGGGCAAGGAGGGCACAAATTCAACGAGGAATACTGGAGCCATCTCTGGTGCACCTCCCTGCCTGGATGTGCTTCTAGGGTTTATTCTTCTCTTTTAGCCACCGTTGGAGGATGACGTGCTGCTCGAGGGACCAGCCTTTCCAATCAGTAGTACTTTTGTGCAGGAACTCTTTCAAGCCCAGTACAGGTATATTTTGAAGCACTATTGCATGTATTGGTGACCCCAGTATAATTCTACCCTGATGCTAGCTCCCAGTACAGTTGAGACTGGTGTCTCTGTGTTAACAGCTATTTCTAAATTACTTCTGAATGAAATCTGATCTAAGATCTTGCTCCAGAGGAGAGAGAGGTTTTCACTACTTCAAATTTGGTAGTTTTTATGAAAATTTGCAGTATGTACCACCTCTTCACCTGCCCTAGTGCATCCTGAAAGCAAGTCAGTGCTCAGTGGAGTAAAGACTCAGGACAACTCAGTGCTGTTTTCCCTGGCTGTTTAGCAGTGAGAGCCTGTGGCAAGATCTGGGGGTGCCTGGAGGCTGATGGGGAGTTATGGATCCCAGGCATCTTGCAGAGTTCCTGTTATCTGGCACTTGGGAATTCCAAGCCGAATCTTTCACTGTCCCTTCAGGGCTTTCCCATAGTTCCTAGGAAGTGAGCTTTCTAATTTCAGAACTAATACAAGAAAACAGCCTAATTTCCAGTGTTCCTCGATGGCTTGTATCTGTGCTGCTGTAAGAATTTTAAATGCTGGGCTTTCTCCCTAGTATTTGCCAAGGAGAAACCTTAAGCCTGGTATAAACCACAAAGCCAGTGTAAGGTGCAGGTTAATTCTGAATGTGAGAGATACATTGTCTGGAGCTTTCCCCTTCTGAGTAAGGGAGGTCTGAACACCTGCAATGCTGTCACCATCTCTTTCCCATCACTTCCCCCCTCCTCAAAGAGAAAACCCTTTCAGCTCTTCCGTGTTGGAGCTACTGTTGGTGAATTATTAATTTTGCAGTGATGTTTATTAAAAGTCAAATTCAGTGAGTGGAGTGAAGCCTTTTCCTGGCATGCCCTAGAGTGAACTTTGAGACTAATTACTTTAAAAGGATCTAGAAATCAGGAGGCTATCATTTATAACAGCTATGTCTATACAGCCTCTGTGCAGAGCTTCTCTTTACGGAGAAAAAAAAAAAGAGTAGAAAGGGGCAGCCAGGATGGTATGCAAAGACTTGTATTTGTGACTTGATGATTTATCCATTCCTGATGAAATGAGGTATAACTCTGTCCTATTATTGATATTTGTACTAGGTCCTCCCTGACGTGCCCTCATTGCCAGAAGCAGAGTAACACCTTTGACCCTTTTCTCTGCATCTCTCTGCCGATTCCTTTGCCTCATACACGGTATGTAACTGTCTTGAACTTAACGTTGGCTGTTTCCCATGCATATAGTGTTGTTTAATTTGCTACAGAAGGAAGAGAGGTGTCAGCAAAATCTCTACGGTAAGTCTTTAAAAAAGATAGATAGGACCATATGGGGCTTTAATTTTTGCTTTGCAGGTAAATTGGAAAATTGAGCTTTTTACTACTTTCAGAATCGCCTTCCGCCCCCACCCTTAACTTCCTATAGAATTAATTTTGGGGAGAAAAAAAATATATCTTTGATTCAGGTAACCAAAATATTTTGCTTCTGACTTAATTTATAGCGTTTTCAAATTAAAGACGGGAAAAGGATGAAACACTTTTCTTTACCTTTTTTCTAGTTTTAGAACAGTCTCACTGATCACTCCAATTTCAAAAAGTGAAGTTAAAAGCATTTCTGCAAAATGTTTTGCTTTTTTGAAAGACAGCTGTTGCCAATAAAGAAAAAAGCTCCAGGCAGAATAAGATCCAGATAAAAAGTTCAGAGCAAAGATAGAGATGCACAGCAAAACCACCCGTTGTATAAATAAGCAACTTCTTCACCTGATGTTTTGCTTGCAGAAAACTTGGTGTGGGTTCAAGAAGCAATGGAACAAAGTAGTGAAAGGATGTGTTAAATATGACTGTCACATTTGGTTCAGAAGTCCCTGCTCCACCACTGAGTGGAGGCTGAGCGGGCTTCCCAGGGCAGGTTCCCTGGTAGACCAGCAGCCCCAGTCTTCTCTTCTTGAGGTAGTACTTGTGGCTGCTGCTGGAGGCAGGATTGAGTGTTGAGGCAACTTGGAGCAGCTGTTCCCAGCAACAGCTCTCAGAGTGCTTTGAAATGCTGCCTCACGCTGTCCTAAACTGCATTACAGGATCCTGGTTGGAAAATTATGGTTGCCTTGTTACAGAGAATTTTATTTTTAACTTTGGGGGGCTTTTTGGAAAAGACATTCTGCTCCTAGGGAGCAACTAACCCCAGTCCATGTGGTAAGAAAGGAGTTTTTGGAAATCAAACATACTGGCCTGGCTGTGTCTGAGCTAAATCTGGTGTGAGGTGGACCCGGACTGCTGGGGGGGCCTGTAGCTTATGGGCAGGCTGGATCCACCCGGATTGGGCTGACTCTGCTCAAGGTAGTGCCAAGAAGTGCTCAGCCCAGCCCCAGCAGTGCCTCCTGTGCTCTCTGCAGGCCGCTCTACGTCACCGTGGTGTACCAGGGGAAGTGCTCGCACTGCATGCGGATTGGGGTGGCGGTGCCCATCTCTGGAACGGTGGCCAGGCTGCGGGAGGCTGTCTCATCGGAGACCAAGATACCCACGGAGCAGGTAACAGGCTGGTCTCATTACCCACGTGCTCTGCCTTCAGTGTGTGGGAGTGTGGAGGCCTTCATCCCATGTTGGATATGTAGGAATTGAAATTCCCATGGTTGAATGGGGAAGAGGGGTAGTGGTAATCTGGGTCATGCTTTTCCCTGTGCATTGGCTTTTTGAAACCTAGAGACGTTGGGATAGCCATCAGTGGGGTGTGCGGACCTTCTGCCTGATCCACACGGTGATTAGTGCGTGCTGCCAGTGACTCAAGCTCCAACAGGGTAGGTTTAGACTGAATATTAGGAAAGAATTCTTCACAGAAAGGGTGGTCGGGCATTGGAATAGGCTGCCCAGGGAGGTGGTTGAGTCACCATCCCTGGATGCATTTAAGAGATGATTAGATGTGGTGCTGAGGGATATGGTGTAGGGGAGGACTTTGTAGAGTAGGGTAGACGGTTGGACTCGATGATCCCAAGGGTCTCTTCCAACCTAGATGATTCTATGATTCTATGATTCTATGACCAGGCACCTGTGGGGAATTCCTCTGTAGGAAAAGCTTCAGGAAAGCTGTCAGATCCCACAAAAACCTCTCCATGTGCTGCCTTTACCACAGTTTCTTTTTCATGTCAGTCCTTTTCCCTGTTTCTCGCTCCTGGCCAATGACAGGATGTTTTGAGGAATGCCATCCTGTAGCAGGAAAATCCAAGTCAAGAGACAGGGCAGCTCAGCTGGACCAGGCACGGGTGGTTTAATGTGTTCTGGTTTGCTTATTCTGACTCTAGATCGTGCTGACGGAGATGTACTACGATGGGTTTCATCGTTCCTTCTGCGATACGGATGACCTGGACACCATTCATGAAAGTGACTGTATATTTGCCTTTGAGACCCCAGAGATATTTAGGCCCGAGGGTATCCTTAGTCAGAGAGGTAAGTCGATAACTCAGCTTAATGCCTACCTCAGGTGACTAGGTGATGGAGGCTTGTTTTGGAAAAGGATATACTGGAGAATTAAAAATCCCACAAGTAGTTTACGTTTTGCTGTATTGATTTCAACTCTGACTTTGTCCAGACTCATTCCAGCAGACTTAATGGTGTTGTCAGCCGGGAGATTATCAAGAAGCAATGTGTGCTCCTTTCTTCCTCTTCCCGAGGCTGATTCTGCAGGCCAGGCTGGCTTACTGTGAAATCTCTTGTCAGGCTTAATTTAAAGACCTGCTGGGGACCAGATGAAGCCACCGAAACTGTATTATTTAAAATCAGATTGCCCGTGATGAATAAACAGTCTCGGGAATGAACAAACGCTTTCTCTTTCAAAGCTCAAAACCCTCATCTTCTCTGCATCTCCCTCTTGGTGAAAGGGAATAATTGCATCCTGGGTAGACAGAGCGTAATCAAAGGCAAATTTTATTATTGAAAGTAACAAGTAGGGTTTCTGTCACTTTAGCTTTTCTTGTGGGCAGACAAAGCTATGAGTGCTTGTACAAATTACTGTGAAAAATCAGTTAGATGAGCGCTCGTGTATAATTTCTTTTTGTAAGGGAATAGTCACTATGAAAGGTAATTGCTCTTTGAAGCCTTCATGCAAGTAATAAAAATGGTCTTGATTCCATATTGACCTGCTCCTCTGCAGCTGAAGGGGGGTTTCTTCAAGGCACTAAAGGCAAATGATGTAACAAAATTTTCCTTTCTCCTAATTTTTCAGGCATACATGTGAACAATAACCTGAATAACTTGAAATGTGGCACTGAGCACTCCCGAACAATATCTTACTCTCAAGGAACATTGAAATCTGGAAAACTGGAACAGTCCTCTACTAAACCAGCAGCAAATGACAAGATTGTGTTGCTGGTGTGTAACAGGGCGTGCACTGGACAGCAGAGCAGAAGGTGATTGGCAGCTTCACAATTAGTTACTCTTCTGGCTGCTTCCTTAATTGACCTGGGTTTTACTCACTGTGTAGTGAAAGTACAAGGTGAAGGAGCGACAACTTGCATTAGGTGCTAAAGAACATGTTGATCAAAAAACATTCATGAATGCAGCAAATTATTCCTAAATTGGGTGAACTCCAAATAGTCCAGTGCTACTGGGAAGCAGTGAATGCAGACCAGTTGGAAGGACATGCCACCTCTCTATAGAGCTACCTGGCAGCAAGCACATCTGACCAGATCCTGTCATATGTGGGAATTTTTAATTAGAGCACAAACAGGGGGTGGGGGGGAAGTGAGAAACGACTATGGCAAAGGCATTTGTACCAACCACAGACTCTGAGAACTATCTCAGCTGCTTTGTTTCACAAAAGTTGTCACAGCCAGGTGACAGTTGCAAAGCTCTGCCGCCTGAAGCAAGCTGCTTGAGCTCAGAGCAGGGCTGCAGCCCATTAAAAAGGGCCCTCTGCATGGTCAGCCATTACTTTGAGTGCATCCTTTGAGCAATTCCTCAAAGTTAAGCACCTCTCCTCTGGAGACAAGTTTTTAAATGCCTTGTTTCTGGGGAGTTTCACCCAAAGCATTCCAAGCTCCGCAGTTGCCGAGTGAGGAGAAGAGTGGTACTGTCAGAATTTGGCAATCTGATTGCTGAACGGAATAATCTTTTAATTGCTCCCTCAAATGCTACTTCTTCCTGTAGGTTTGGTTTGCCCTTTGTGTTACATTTGGAAAAAACAATTGCTTGGGATATTCTGCAGAAGGAAATTTTGGAGAAGATGCAGTATTTCCTGCGGCCTGCAGCCTGCATGCAGGTGAGGCAAATGTGAGACTTCCAGATCAGTGTGATGGGAACTAAAGGGGAAGCCAGTTACTTTTAGTGATAAATGTGCTGCATGTGCTGAACTCATGGTTTCCCAATATTTCTTTGTGCAATAATGTCCAAGTCTGGTATTCCACATCGTTTGTCTATTTGCTGAAAGGTACAGGTAAGATTAGACTAATCAGGTGAAGAAATTGCATGCTTCACTTCCTTCCTTACCCCCAAGGACAGGTTAGCGCTGCTGTCTCCACTGGAAATCCACTGGTCGGTGGTGTTGGCCTAAAAGAAAGGCTGAAACATTTGCTTAGCAACTGCATATTTCTCTGATTGCTGTAGAGGAGTTGTTGGGTACAAAGCCTCAGCTGCTGTACCTCACCCCTCTGTTAGCTGCTTGGTGTAGGAACATTTGAGACCTTGTGCATTTGCTTTCTCATGTAAAACACATTCTAGGATAAAGTTTGTGTCAGCCAGTGCTGAGATCAGGTTTGCATGTAGGTTAAGTGTGGTTGGAGCTATTGAGATGCCTCCCCACTCTCTTTGTTGTAGGTTTGCCCATTCAGCTTGCGAGTGGTCAGTGTTGTGGGCATAACGTACTTGCTACCTCAGGAGGAGCGACCCCTCTGCCACCCAACAGTGGAAAGGTGAGTAGATCCTCATTCCCAGGAGTGGCGAGAGGTATCTCAGCTGGGAACTCAGTGTGTAGACATGCAGAAAGGGACAGTCTTGGTGTCTAAAGGGCATCAATGTACTTTAGTAAATGCAGTTTGCCAGCTTTGCCGTATTCTCTGCTGTATGGATTCCTTTTACTCCTTTGCAAACTTGAGCTGTGTGGGAGTGGAGGAAGGATGAAGGGCTAGTGGAAAGAAGTTAAATGCATGTAAAAGATAATGTAGGCTTCAGATTGAAAGGTGGTCTAACTTTTGTCTGCTTCTCTCTCCAGGGCATTGAAGTCATGTGGACAGGGGGGAACTGCTCATGTGAAATTAGTGGTAGAATGGGACAAAGAAACTAAAGATTAGTAAGTATGAAGCAGAAAGCCTTAAAGTGTGTTCACCTTGAGAGAGATGCTTTTGACTTGCTTGTGGGAATTGTGCACCCTTCAGCAAACAGACCCCTCAAAATCTCCACCCCATGCCCTGCCCCTTGTTGGCAGGGACAGACTGGGGCTGGGTGCCCTGGACTTGCTCTGAGTTGGAGTCCTTTTCTCTGTAGCTGGGATTTCACATTATGGAGCAGGCATATCCCCGTGACTCCTTCCCCCCCCAAATCATATTTGTGTGAGAGAGTTTGTGGGCAGTGAGTAGCTTTTTCTCTCTTGAGATAAACCCACTCCACTTGAGATCCACCCAAATGGAGTGGGTGCCCACTGAAGCTGTTTACCCCCATGTTGCCCTGGTGGGATCTCTTGGCAGTCAGCTGTCGCTCACCTGTCATGGGACAAATCCAGGAAAGAGCTGCTGATTGTACCTTCAGAGCAGCTCCTTGGCAGTGTAGGGAGTGGGTGGATGTGCTGGTAAATGTGTTGTCTCCCTGATACAGCTTGTTTGTGAATACAGAAGAGGAGTATATTCCAGACTCTGAAAGCGTCCGCCAGCAGAGAGAGCTTCATCATCAACCTCAGACCTGCACTTTATCTCAGTGTTTCCAACTGTACACCAAAGAGGAACAGGTAGGGACAAGACTGTTCAGCAGCCAGGACTCGGAAGATCTGGCTGCTCCATGTGCTGCCTGAACTCCTGCACTCAGCAGAGTAGCTGTTTTCTGCAAACACTGATTTGTTGAGACAGGAGAATAAATTTGTAACACAACACTAGTTCCCAATCCTGCTAGGACAGTTTCTCTGCAGTGAGGAGAGAGCTGTGGGAGGTACTGCGTTTGGGTTTTTTGCCCCCAAAGTGTTGATACAAGAACTTACTCCTCTGTTCTGCAGTTTCATTCCTGTGAAATGACAATGTCTTTTTCTGTCGTGCATTATAAAGGGTTAGAACAACCTGGCTTCTTCATGGGAATTTACTGCTCTGTCATGGAGCAGTTGTGTGTTTCCAAGCCTGACTAGGGCTGGGGTGGGCTCAAGGCAGCTGTCACTGAGTGGGAACCCCAAACGGCAGCACAGTGACTGCCGAGCTAGTTCTCCAGAGCCATGGCAGCTCTCCTTCTCTAGCTTAGCTCATGGTGTGAGGAGGTTGAAGTAGCAGGAGAGACGGTGTGCCACAGGGCAGGCTGGAGATGGGTCTTACCTGGCCCTTGCCTGGAACATGTAAGTGATCTGCATTTCTTTGCCAGAGGTCTCTAATCTGCTGTAAATGCTGGAGGTAGATGGGGTGCAGGGGCCCGTGGGGCAGCAGAGGAATGGTGGTGTAATGCCTTGGAATTTGGAAACTAATACCAACTCATGATTCTTCCTTGTAGCTTGCCCCAGACGATGCATGGCGATGCCCACACTGCAAGCAGCTGCAGCAGGGTAGCATCACACTGAGCCTCTGGACCTTACCTGATGTTCTCATTATACATCTTAAAAGGTTTAGACAGGTAAGGATGTCTGCAGTGATGCTGGAGGACGACTCCTCAGCCAGGGAGTGACCTAACTAGACCACCTCTTCAGAGGCTGCTGTTCTGCCATATGCATTCCTCTCCTGGGTTTTTATTTTCCCCAAGCACAGTGACCTCACTGCTACTGCAGCTCATACTGTTCTCTGTATACACAGGAAGGAGACCGAAGGATGAAACTTCAAAACATGGTTAAATTCCCCCTGAGTGGCTTGGACATGACTCCTCATGTCGTTAAACGCAGTCAGAGCAGCTGGAGTCTGCCATCTCACTGGTCACCCTGGAGGAGACCTTACGGTCTTGGAAGAGATCCTGAGGACTATATCTATGACCTGTATGCTGTCTGCAATCATCATGGCACCATGCAAGGGGGACACTATACAGGCAAGTATCCTGCAATGTTATGTATGCTGGATCCTCTCAGAAAGAAAACAGTTCTATTTTTCTATTGAGTGTCCATAACTTTGTGATCTTTCTTGACAAAAGGACCTGGCCCAACTAACAGGGACTGGCTATGTAATACCAGAGGGATAACTTTCATGACTTTGAGGAATGCAGCAATGCCTGTTGACCCCCTTACTGTACATTTCTCTCTCTGTTTTTTTTTTGTTTGTTTTACTACTTCTTCTTACTTACTTCTACTTATTTTGTTTTATTCTTCAGGGTAACGTAACTGACTTTCATGTTTCAAAAATGCTTCTGGCCACTCAACACGGAACTTTTGTAGTTGCAGGAAGCTGTTGTGCATATGAAGTATTTGCACGTTGCCTGTGTGCACAGCCAGTTTATGAACTCCTCTTTGCTTGTTCCATAGCAGCCAGGGTAGACAAAGTTGCTTGATGGTTCTTAGGATCTGTATGGCTTCATACGTCCAATTTTGCCCTCTGATGTATGTCTCTGGGCTTTGTTGTCCTGGGTGGGCTCAGTCAGAAGGAGATTCACTGTTGGAGGCAGACTGCCAAAAGTAACGGAATGTGAGATGAATGGAGCCACCCCGAATGGTGCTGTGTTCTGAGCAGTAATGTTGGACAAAGAAAATCTTGGAATGTGAGCTGTTTATTGTATTCTGGTGGCCTCAGGCCCCCATCTCACTAGTCAGACTGGACGAGGATGTGTTGCATGAATAAATCTGTTCCTTTCGTTCTCCTCTGAGTCCATCATAGCACATAAGTTTAAGTTATCATACAGCAAACCTTGACAGTAGTAGGAGTGAGGAAAGTCTAATAGTAATGTATTTTCTCTCAGCATATTGCAAGAACTCGGTTGATGGCCAGTGGTACTGCTTTGATGACAGTGATGTTCAGCAGCTTTCTGAAACAGAAGTCTGCAAGCAGACGGCTTATATTCTTTTCTATCAGAGACGCACAGCAATCCCATCATGGTCTGCTAACAGCTCTGTGGCAGGTAAGCCCCACTGGCATTGTCAAGGAGTGGTTGTAGTTTGTCTTTCATGGATAGTTTGTCCTTCTGAAGAACTTTCTGCCCAGCTCTGCTTAAGCCCCAACTCTCTGTCCCAGAACTCAGTGAGGCTTGTCTCAGTCTGGTGCTCTGCATTAGAGGCCGTGGAAAACTCCCACCTCTTCTGGTAAGGTTAGTTGTGGCAAAGAGGCTGTAGAGATGGGGGGAACCCCCCTTCCATCTCCTTGGGTAATTCTGCTCAGAGCTGCCTTTGTCAAAACCATGGCATAAAAATGTGAGTAGCTCGTTCCCTCCAGCAGAGCCGTTGGTCTCGGGTAAGCAGCCAGCAGCTGAAGGTGTTGGTTGAATCTGGGGTGAGCTGGGAGCAGATGCAGGCTTGGTAACTTGCCTTTGGAAAGGAAAGAATTTACACTGTGTTTTTGTGGCAGGTCAAGGACTGCCCACTGCCTGTGTGCTGCACTGATTCTTTTGATTCACAGCATGCTGGGACAAGTGCAATTCTGTCACTTATAACCATAACTATTTCATAAGAGTAACAACTTACTGTCCCAGCCAGTGTCTTGGGACAGCTCCAGACTCCAGGTGTCTGTCAAAGCCAGTTCGTACCTGATTTTTGGTGGCTTTCTAAGGTTTCACATGTTCTGCAGCTACATGCTAATGGCCTGATATCTGTGCCTGATTCCTTGCAGGCTCCACAAGCTCCTCTCTCTGCGAGCACTGGGTCAGCCGTCTTCCTGGTAGCAAGCAGCCCAGCATTGCTTCGGCAGCGTCATCGCGGCGCACGTCTCTGGCTTCGCTCTCAGAATCGGTAGAGCTGGCTGGGGAAAGGAGCGAAGATGATGGTGTGTATCAACACTGCTGTGGAGGGGGGATACTGGGCCACTGGTCTTTCTGTTACAAGATCCCTGCTAAAATAGCTGCTAAATATGTAGTTACGTATTTTGCATGTCCATACATAAAGGACAGTTACTCTAGCAGCTGGGGGAGGAAGACACTGTGTCGGTAGGAGGGGATGGGTTTTGGCACAAGTGAGCTTTTCTCTGATGTGAAAGGATGGAGAAGAGCAGGGCAGGAACTTTTCAAAGAAAGGAAATGCCATCAATGAAACCTTTCAATCAAGAACTTTTTGTGCTTGTGTTTTTTCTGGGTTTCACAACAGCACATTTGCAGGGAGGCTGATGTATCGCTACAGCTTAGCATAGGTACTAATTGTCTGCTGCCATGCTGTAGACTGCTCCCAGGGAGGTGTGAAGATACACAAATTTGCTTCTGTGTGCAAATAACACAAAGTTCCTGGCTTTGCCTGGCTCCTCCACCTACTGCCTTATAACTTCTGAAATTATGGAGCTTCAGGGGTCAGTCTGAGCATTTTGAAGTGGGTGATGTCCCTGCAGCAGTGTTGTGATATCTGTCAGATCTAGCCATGGCAGTCACGTTTCTAAAATGCTTATTGTTGTACTTTGTAAACACAAATACACTACTTGATCTAAAGAGGTACAAATCCTACTTTGCCTTTTACAGGATGGTATGGGAAAATATTCTTTGATACAGGAAAAGGTATTTCTGGGAGCACAGTTGCAGTTGGTGAACTCATTGCTAGTTTCAAAGACTTCCAAGGTGCAAAAACCTGTGTTTGGTCTCCTGCTGCTCAGGGATGAGAGGAAAACCTGGATTTTCCAGTTATAAGCTTCAGAGAGTTACTTCTGGGTGACCACTAGCACCTAACAGTTGTTGAATTCCTTATTCAGGTTTTATGCAAGAAGCTGTGCCTGCAGCAGGCATGGAGAGATGGGCATAGCATGTGGTGTGGGTGGGCTGTCTGACTCTCTTAGGGAAATGGCATCTGTGGATGGGTGGTATAAACTGGTTGCAGGCTTGGCTTTCATACTGAGGATGTCACTTGCTTTCTCTGCAGGAGGCTTTTCAACTCGACCCTTTGTAAGGAGTGTCCAGCGTCAGAGCTTGTCATCTAGATCTTCTGTCACCAGCCCACTGGCAGTGAGTGAAAACGGTGTCAGGCCCTCGTGGTCACTCTCCACAAAACTGCAGTTGCGCTCCAACTCTCCGTCCCGCTTCTCTGGAGATTCCCCTGTACATACCTCTGCTTCCACCCTGGAGAAGATTGGGGAGGCTGCTGATGATAAAGTCTCCACCTCTTGCTTTGGCAGCCTGAGGAATCTCTCTAGCAGCTACTTGGAGCCCTGCGATGGCAGTCGGCGAGAGCACAGGACGGCTCGCAGAGCCCCTTTGGCTGTCATGGAAGGGGCATTCAGGGAAGAGTCTGTTGTAAGGACATCTAGCTCAGATCTTTCAGATGGGTATGTTAAAAGCTCTGTGCAGCCAGACAGGAATCACCCTGCTTTGGACCCTTTTGATAACAACAATCAGATCGCCTTTGTTGATCAGAGTGATTCTGTGGATAGCTCTCCAGTCAAGGAGGTGAAAGCCCCCAGTGGGACAGGGCTGGCTGCAGAGAAGGCAGATGGCACCCCTAAGAAGGTTCACAGCTCCAAGGGAGTTTCTGAGCCAGACAAAAGTTTGAGGAAGGGAAGGACAGTCTTATCTAACCAAGAGACCAAAGTCTCTCGCTCTTCTCCTCCTCCACTAAGGAGTTCCCAGAAAGTTTCCCGGTCTAGAAGTAAGACGGACTCCTCTAGGGCCAGTGGGCGACATGGGTCTCCTGCTCCCACTCAGGCTAGGAAGGACCATAGCACGAAGCCCCTTGAGGTGGCTGTCCCATCGGCTCAACAGAAGCAAAAGTCAGGTTCTTCTCCATCCTCCACAGCTGCCAAGAAAACCCCATCAGGCTCATTGACTAAGGGCTCTTCTGCTGGGAAGAGCCGGACTTCAGACCGAAGCCTCAGCAGAGAGGGCTCTAAGATAAGTCTGGGGTCGGATAAAACGAGTGTTACCAGCAGTTCAAGAACGAGCTCCCCACGGATAAGCCACTCTAGGAGTGACAGCAGGGCAGTAGACAGCAAACATGTGCGGAGCTCCTCTATGGCCAACCTACGGTCTCCAAGTGTTAGTGTGCGTTCTGGTTTGAAGAGGGACAGCAAGTCAGAAGAGAAAGGATTGTCCTTCTTTAAATCGGCCTTAAGGCAGAAGGAGACCCGGAGGTCAGCAGACCTGGGAAAGACAACGATGCTCTCCAAAAAGACAGGAAGTGGCAGTTCCAAGTCAGGCAGTAAAAACGTGCTGGAAGACAAATTGGAGAAAGGTGTTGTCCCACCAGCCTCTCAAACCAATGCCAACATTACTGCAAAAGAAAAACTTGTCCCAAAAGATGCCACACCCAACAAACATTCTCTGCTATCCAGTCGCAAGTCCAAGTCTTCCCAGCTAGATCCCGGAGTCCAATCTCCTCCTTCCAGTGGCAAGCAGTCTGCTGACAAGCCGCTGAAAAAATTACCTTCCAGCATGCAGGTGTCTGTACGGCCTTCTCTGGAACCTCAGTGAAATGCTGCAATCCAGGTGTCTTTTCTTCTGCTGAGAAGCTAATTTATTCTGAGCTCTTGTTTTTTTGTTCATGTGCCTAATGTATGTTTTGAGGAGAAGTTAACTGCAAGTTGTTAAAGCGCCTTTTTGATTCTGCCATCAAACCAAATAGCCACAGGCAGCCAGCACTGATGCAAGTAGTCTAGCTGGAGTCGTTGTTGAACATGAATGCAGCTGTCCCATAGCACTTGTACAGGAGTCTCTTTCTAGAAAATGCAACAACTTTCTTCAGATTCAAGGTGTGAAATCTGAAACTCAGTTGTACTGACACTAGTGTGCTTTGTAGAGCTGTGAACTGATATTCCTTTGGTCTTGTTCTGAGCAGGCTGTGTCCACGTTGGTGTATGGCCTTGTTCTGAGCTGTGGAGGGTGTGAAGGAAACTGGAGAGACTGCCGCTTCTTTATGCTCTCTCTCAACCCTCTCTCCCTGCTCCCCTCCATTTTTCAAGCTTTCTAAAGGGCAATATTTCAACACTAATGTTGTTTCTCAGGTATATACTCAGCCAGTATAGGAGGGACTAGCATTAGTGGATGGACAGAAAGGTACCTGTGTGTCCATGCATACATGTGTGTGTGTAATAGATTTCATTTTTGCATTCCAACAGCAGAAAGGTGGGTGTTTTTTTACTTTCATGAAATGTAACCTGCATTATTTTTTGTTGTTGTTGCTGTATCTATGAAAGAGTTTTACTCTGTCCATACCTAAGGCGACCTCTACCCTGTCCTCTTTAATTGCTTACTCTCTTCTGAAACACTATACTAAGCAACAGAAGAAATCACTAAGCAGCAGCCGCTTACCAGCTCGTACGTGTGGAAGTGCTGGGTGGGAGATGGTCGCAGTGCCGTAGGAGAGCTGTCTTCATGCACCTGAATGGCAGTGATGCTGTTAGGACCCCTGTTCAAACTCCTGAGAAGAAGTGTTTCCTAATGTGCTCAGACGCTTAATCGTAGTGGTGTGAATATAGCATCCGTTATTTATAGGAGTAATGTTTAGATAAGCCAAGTGTTGTCTTGTCTTCTCTGCCTTCTCTGAGCATGCTTTGAACAAGCCTCTTCGTGTGGGTTGGAGGGGCTGTACCAAAATACCGTGGAGCAGTTTTCACATTCTCCTGAGCGCTGCTACGTTCCTCCCTTGGGCATGCCATGCTTCTCACCCTCCCGGCGGGTCTGGCTGCCACGTGTCTCTTAGCGAAACGCTCCCTGTTCTTGTTTGGATGACGGTCTCTATCAGGGTTAAAACACTACATCTAGTGATGTCTTTGTTTACATGCCTTTCTTACAGGGGAGATTGCTCAAGTTCTTTAAGATTCCTCTTAAAACTCTTCAAGGTGGATTCCTTAAGTCCTTTTATATATGTGTGGTGTAATCTTTTTTTTTTTTTTTAATTTCATGAGTTTTTATGAATGTGCTGCATATCCTTTACGTACAGCAGCAGTCTGTCGTGTGGGTCACGACACGCAGCAGCTGGGCAGTGTGCTGGGCACGCTTATCTTCTGAATGAGGTCTTTGCCTGTCATACAGTCGTGGGTGGTAAAGCTGCTTCTCCAGGCTTAGCTTGTGGACAGACATATCTGCACATCTTTTTTGTCACTGTAACAAATAGCCCTCGATCAAGTAGTGACTCTGAGCTGGTCTGTTCCACCCCCTCTCTTGAGCTATGTGCTGATGACCCTGCAAGAAGCCTTGCCCCCAGGTCTACAGGGCGTGTTGCTGCTCCGTGATCACTTTTTCTACTCGGCTCACCACGTATCTGCAGCGAGCTTTGGGGAGAAGTATTTTGGGGATAGCTGACACATTGGGGTGTGTGTGTGGAGCTGAGCTGGGGGTGCCATGGGGCTCTGGTCCGTGTGTGATGGTGAACCCACCTGCAGTACAACCCTTGCTCTGTCCCAGTGATGTTCTGCAGTCAGATACCTTCGTGCAACCCAGAAGCAATGTCAGTAGCCTGTGTGTTTTAACAATATGCTGGACTCTGTGCCCTGAAATATGTTTTTAAACCTGAACATAACCATCTTTTTGATGCATTTCTTCTCCTGGGTATTGTTCAGTCTCATTTATTGCAGCAGCAAGAAGCAAAGATTGCATTACTTGCTTCTTAAATGTATGACTTGGATTATTCTTGGATTATTTTTTTGTTACATCCAGCCGAGCAGATAAGATTTCCTTCACATTGTAGTACTTAAATTACTCCCCGAAATGTTGATGTTGAAGTATTTGTTTAAGGTTTTATCTGTATTAAGGTCTTGCACTGTGGTGGCTCTTCTCTTGTAACAGCTCTTCTAGCAAGAATGTAATTCTGGGAGCTAGTGCTAACTTGGCTTGATATCTTTTAATAGACAGAACCTAGTTTTCTCTGCATTTTACCATGGGACATTTGAGAAAGATTATTTTTGTCAAATGACATTTTCTTTTCATGCCATTGTTCACTGAATAGGTTTAAACTGGAAGCCAGTGTATAGTTTCTGAGGTGGTTTTGCTCATGTGTTGCATGCCTGGGCTGGAGGAAATTTTGAAGCCATGTCCAAATTGGCGTTTTAGCTGAACACCAGTTCAATATGTTTGTATTTGGGGCATGAGAATGGACAAAATGGGAATGGGAGGTCCCGATGCAAAGCGTTCCAGTAGCTGATGTTAAAAGCAGTCAAACCTCTGCCACCCCATGGTATGCAATCTAGCCCTTTTTCTGTGTGTTCCCCATAATTCCTGATAGAAATTGCTGCCTGCTCTGACACTGTCTACTCTGCGTGTGCTGCCAAACTGGATTTCCTACCTGTCCCTCTGAAAACAGCAGCTCTGGTGCAGGCTCCTCGCTTGCAAATGAGCACGGAGTGGGCAGATGAGACTGCACTGATAGTGTCCTCGTCTGAGGGCAGATGAGACGATGCTCTTCTCTGGTGGGTTGCCACCACACAACGTGTTTTCTGGTTCAGGAGGGCTTTACTTAGGGTGTTCTGAAGCAAAATGTTTTGACTTACAAAGTTGCACTGTAGTTCTTGTTGAATGCAAAGCACACACCAGGCAAAATGTGCAAAGCATGCCCCATGCAGGACCTGGAAGGTGCAGTCCCTGTTCTCGTGGCTGTGTTGATTCCAGAGCAAAGCAGTTTGGAAAGCAGCTATTTGCTGCCACTCTGCATCTCTGCTTTTTGGTATCACAGATTTCCAGTAGTAGATGAACTTGCACAGGAGAGGGTTGAAGGGCGTGAGTCCAGGAAACAACGATGTTCATTGTGAGTGTAAAACTAAGCCTGATTGCTGTTAAAGTCATGACTTCATCAGTGATGCAGAGCAAATCTTTCTAAAACTGAATGTAGGTTATTGCAGGCCCCACTTAAAGTTATTTGGGGAAAAAGCAGCATCAGTCTTCTCTCCTTGCTTTAAAGCAGGCTTGTTTCCTAGCGCTTTCGTGCGTAGGAATTCCTGTCCATGTGTATTGCCTTGTCCAGATGTAGGGATGTGGCACAGTACTACAGCACACTGCAGAGAGGGATCTTCCAAGTCCTAGATGCCAACGCCACCTTGGCTTTGTGTATTGATCCTTCAAGCAGTGGAGGTGCGAGGCTGTTCTGAAGCAGCCACTTGTACATGGTCAGCTCTTTTCTTAAAATTCAGGTTTGGCTTCAGAAGCATTTGTGCCTGTGGAGGAGGTGGGTTCTGCCATCTCTGAAGGTCATCGCTGGCCAGGGACCTCCACCTGCCCCTGGGTGGTGGTATGCAGGGCCTGGAGTGGGACAAGAACAGCTTCTGTCTGGGTCCACTCTGCCAGTCATGCAGAGCCATGGCGCCTGTGGAACAGCCCGTGGTGTGGCTGCCTACGGGGTGAGCTGTCCTGGCTTTGGGGTGGTGGAATTCGGGACCTCAGGGCTGATGATCTGGAAGTGAAGGTTTACAGGGCAGCCTCACGCTGGTGAGAAACACGGTGAAAAGACGAGGTCCAGCGCTGTCCCAGTCCTCACACAGCCATGTGAGCTCCAAGGGAAAGCAGGCTCTAAGCCTTCTGAAGGGTTGTATGATGTGTTTCCAGTCAACTTTGGGTTGAACTCACCTGCATTGGCCACGTGTAACTCATATTTCACATCACATCTCTAGTCTGACACTTGCTCCTGTTCCTGGAGTCAGCCCTCTGGGTGCAAGAAAGCAGCACCTTCATTCCAGTGCTAGATTCCTGCTGGAGTCACCTAAAGAAATTATTTTTACCCTTTTTGGGCTGCGTCTTTTGGATAGTGTTTAGTAGTATACAAATTATAAGCACATTTTCAATGACGTGTATTAAAGAGGCACCTTTTATTTGTATTAATCACATTTGATAGACAATTTGGTGCCTGCAGTTCTCTGTAACTTGTAAGTGTCTCACTTTGGGTGTATAAATTGTTAACCCTTTCGAACTTATCAGATATGGCTAAATAAAAATAATAAAAAAAGATGCTTAGGATAGAAAATTAGCAGCTTAATTACAGTACACTTATTCCACTGTAAGTGCCCTCATCTGTCTTAGCTGCAAGGTTGTTTGCTTTCCAAAGTTGAAACTTGAGCATGATTCAACCATTTTTTTTTTTTTTTAATTTTTTTTTCCCCCCCTCAGTGATAAAGGCAGTTTTGCATGGCAGTTCTCTCGCTGTACCCGAATGCATGCACTTACTAACTATGCAAGCATCTAATACAAACCATAGACCGTGCTTTCAGTACCAGAAGCTGCTGGGTAGACTCCAGAGTGCTGCTTTGAATCCCTTCTTCTCTTTCCCGGTGCAGCTGTGTGTCAGCGCGTAGGAGCATGTCCCTGGGTTCCTGCTTTGTTTGCACATCTTTGATTCTTTCCTTTGCAGAATTCTGCATTACTGACAAGGCTGGGGTGTAGCATAACGTCAAAGGGATCGGAAGTGTTGAAATGAGAACAAACTGGTTTTCTGTATTGTATTGGTTTTTTTCTTTTTCTTTTCCTTTTTTTTTTTTTTAACAGGGAAAACCTGACCAGTGTTCTGTACGTAGCCTGCCATTTTCCATGTAACTTTAATGACACGTTCTACGTTGTGAGAAGAGGCAGTCACCTGTGGCCGCATGAGCACTCAAAAAAAGAGGTTTTATTGAATTTCTGTGCTAACGGAGCAGTTTGCAGTTGTCAGTGTGCTGCCTGTACTAGTAACTGGGCTTCTGCCTCCCTTCCCAGGGAGAGCCGTGTGGGACCCCGGCTGCCCATGGGGGTGGCTGGGCTTCCCTTTCATGCTCCAAAATGATGGTGGTGGTTGTGTTTCTGATCCCAGCGGGGCGGTTGTACGCACAGCGTGGGGCTGGCCAGGGTGGCAGCTGGTGGGACGTACCGGGCAGAGCGGGCAGCTGGTGGGGTCTCACCAGCAGCACACTTGGTTAGCAAGAAGGTGTGGGTCCCAGGAGTCCTCTCCGGGGCTGCCTGGCCGTGTCCCCGTGAGATGCCACCTCGCAGCAGTGGTTAGAGCCACTGGGCTGAGCAGCAGGTTCTTGGCCCCACTGCCCCTGTGGGCTCTCTGCCTGTCCCCCTTGGTCAGCTGGCACGGAGAGGGTTTGGAAATGACATTCCAAATGATTTTACTGTTATATTTTTTTTTTTTTTCTGTTGTATCTTTGTCATTTGCCTACTAATCCAAAAATAATTTGGCAGTATCTAATGTTATCTGTGGAGGGAACTGAAATTTAGTTTTAATCTGTGGTGAGATGAAAGAACTACATGGTTTTCTTAATAAAAGCACCATAAAGCATTTACTATTAGGAGCTTTATTTTGTAAAATAAAAGTACCTCTGAAGACTTGTACAATATCTATATTAGGTCTAAAGGTTTAGGGAGTTCTTCTATTTTTTTAAAGGCGATAGCACTCAATTTATCTGCAAATAGTGTTTTTTTTTTTTTTAAAAGACACAGATTAAAACTAAGTGTGAACACAAATTCCGTTTCACTCTAGGCCCTGCAGCACAAACGCGTTGTAAGAAAGTTAGTGTTAGGTTTGTATGGCATTTGTGCAGTGCAATAAGAAACCATTTTTAGGTGCTACATTGCCTTGGGTAGGGTGACACAAGGGAATACAGGCTACAAGCGGCTAGATTATTTTCTTGTGGCCTTCCAAGTATTAATTTGTACAGATTTGCTCACCAACTGTGCCTCACCATTGGTTAAAATTGAATTTTAAGTCCTGTCGCAAATGCAGTCTTCTGGACACAATGTCGGATTTTACACTGGAATATCTACAGTTCTAAAAACTGCATGTCACATCACTGTACACTGATACTGGGACGTGGGGCTTGCCCACACCTTTGATATTCTCTTCTGTATTTTAATGTTTTTGAACTGTACAGTAATCTGGAAAGCAGGCTGTCTTTACTTGGGGTTGAACATTGTACCATAAATTTTAAATTATTTGAGGACAAGTGCATGAGACTGTGTCAATGCCTTTTATTATTTATTTGTATGTTTTATTATTCAAGGTGTATGCACTTTTAATATGCAGAATTTATATTTTTATGTTAAAAATCATTTTCTTTCAGAAAGAAGAGTTTGAATATGAGGAATTGGAATTAAGTGCAAAAAGGGGAATATGTAATAAAATACAATAAATTTATTACTAGGCATCCTGCCTGAGTTGAGCATTTTTCCAGGTCCGCTTCATCGCCTGCCAAGGCTGCAGTGGCCGCTCCAGCCTGGCTGTGGTCCCCGCTCTGCTGGTGGGACATCCTGCCCTCCTGCTGCAGGAGGGGACTGTCTCTTGGGGCAGGGTCGGTGTCTGCCTGGGGTGACCCCGGGGAGGCTTCGCCGCCGGCTCTAACCCCCCGGCTGTGGTGGCATTGAGGTGGCATTGAGATGCTGGAGTGGGTCCAGAGATGGGCAACGAAGCTGATGAGGGGTCTGGAGAGTAAGTCTTATGAGGAGAAGCTGAGGGAGCTGGAGTTCTTCAGTCTAGAGAAGAGGAGGCCGAGGGGAGACCTTATTGTTCTCTACAACTACCTGAAAGGAGGGTGTAGCCAGGGGGGGTCGGTCTCTTCTCCCACGTCACAAGCAGTAGGACAAGAGGAAATGGCCTCAAGTTGCACCAGGGGAGGTTCAGGTTGGATATTAGGAAAAATTTCTTCACTGAAAGGGTTATCAGACATTGGAATGGGCTGCCCAGGGAGGTGGTTGAGGCACCATCCCTGAAGATATTCAAAAGACAAATTGACATAGTGCTCGGGAATATGGTTTAGTGTTGGTGTGTATGTATGGTTTTTTCGGTTGTTTTTTTGTTTGGTTTGTTTGGTTTGTTTGGTTTGGTTTTTGTTTGTTTGTTTTTTATGGTTGGACTAGATGATCTTAAAGGTCCCTTCCAACCTAGACGATTCTGTGATTCTGCATTGGGAGGGGGGCACGGGCTCAGTGACTGCCCTCTGCATCCTGAACAGGCCTCCTCTCTGCTCCTCTTGAGACATGTTGTGGGGCGTAGAACCTGTGTGCTGGGGAGGGGGAGATGGGCTCCTACCTTACCCCTCAGATGCTGGCCCTGATTGCTTCTCTCTCCACAGACCGGCAGCCCAGTCCTGCTGGTGCTCGGCCAGGTGTCCCTACTGCTGGCACGTCCTGAGAGCAGGGTGCAGGACCTGGACTGGAGCCTTTTTGTGCTGGTGAGTTTGGTGCGTGAGCCCTGCGGGCAGGGGGATGTGATTTGGCTCTTCCTTAGGGTTTGAGGACTCGTTCCTGGCCAGGCAGAGGTTGGGGTCTCCCCTGTCTGCCCAGCCATGACTTGTGTCTGGGGTCAGCATCCCTGTCCCTAAAGCCCTGTGGAGTCCCAGGGCCACTGGGGCTGTGCTCCCCTTGCTGGTGGGTGCAAGGCTCTGGTGGCAGTGTCCCCGTGTCTCCCCTCTCCTGTGCTGTGCTGGTGCTGGCCACGCTCCAGCCGGCTCCTTGCCCCCGGGCTGATGTAGTGATGCAGCGTGTGGCTCCACTGCTTGAGGTTTGGTTCAATATTAGCCTTTTTTAATGGTTCATTATTGAACTGAGGCTTAAACTGTGCAAGAGCGATAGTAACTGAGTGTTTAATTGTGTGCTCCTCTAGCTCTGCATCCTAATTAAATATTGTTTTTCATTTAGCAGGGTGTGCAGCGGTGGAGGAGAGTGTGGAATGCAGATGGGCTGCCCCTGGCCCCTCGGCCGAGCGAGGAGGATGAGGAGGATGGAGCAAGGTGGGAGGAGGACAGTCCTTGCTCCCAGCTGCCGAAGAGAGGCCCTCTCTGTCTCTGGAGGTCACTCTGTAGTCCGCAGGTGACACTCAGCTGGGTGAGCTGCTCAGCCACAGCTGGACAACCATCCCCGTGGCTGCTGGGCAGCAGTCTGGAGGGTGAATGTGGTGTGAAACGCTTTAGTAACCCAGCGTGTCATATCGGCTCAAGAACGGGAGGGAAAATGGAAGATGTTGTAGTTGGATCTGCCTGAGGCCATTTCCACTGTGAACTCAGATCTTCCTGCTTGAGTGAGCCATCAGATCGGGGTAGTAGGGGCTGGTGCTCGTGCTTCACAAACTTGTCTTTAAATGCAATTTTTAAGTTTTTTTCCTCTTCTCCTCTCTCTTCCACCCTCCAGAGCATATTTTTGCCTCCCCACTCTTTGAGGTGCAGCGTCACATATTTTGTGCCCAAATGCCCAAGAGCCCCACTCCAGCTGGAGGAGCAGGCTTGGAGGTTTGGTGTCGCTGCTGGGGCTGCTCTGGTCTGGGTGGGCAGGTCCTGTCGGCCGAGGGCACGGCTGGGACAAGGCAGCCTGGCACACGCCGTGCCCTCTTTGGCTATGGGGCTCTCCAGGGTGTTGCAGAGGGATGACTCTGGTTGTGGACTCTCGTTGGGGAGTCGTGCCTGGCTGTGGGCTATTCAGTTGTCACCTTTGCTATATTGCTAGAGCAAATGCTCAGCTCTGCAGGGCGTGGGGTGGGATGGTCTGGCATTTCCCCTTCATTGGATTTATTTGCAGGCTGGTGCTTGTGGGGTTGATCTACTCCAGAAGGTGGGTGGGGATAAAGTGGAGAGTCCCTTACGCTCTATTCTGCCCAGTTCTGGGGTGAGGGACTCTTGCAATATACTTTTGGTGTGAAGAAGAGCCTCAGCCCAGCCCCCCTATGCCTGCAATAGCTGCTCTTTCCCTATAAATCTTGTTGCCTTCCTGTCTCAGGGCTGTAGAATGTTGTCGCCTCTCCCGCCCTGGGGACAGCAGTGAACTGGATGGTGCACTGGTAATCTCCAGCTCTCTGGAGAGAATGGGGAAAGGGCAGCTCTGCCCCGGAGCGCTGGCTGGACCGGAGAGGAGCCGCTGTCCTTTCAGCCGAATCCGGCAGGATCGTACCACCGGGCTCATCCCTGCCCCACGGAGCCTGGCTGGGAGCCCAGCACCTTCCCTGGTAGTGGAGTTCCAGCTACAGGGGGGGAAAAAAAAAAAAAAAAGGTGCGTATAATGGACTGTTCTGCCTTTCTCCTGATTTGCAATGAGCTTTCTGAAATCACAGCGCCGGTGCCTGTGATTGCCGTGCTCTTCCAGCAGCCAGTGCTAGAACCACGGCCCAGCTCCGGGAGCCGCAGAGCTGCGGCCCGAGGGGGCCCCGGCTGCACATCCCTGGGGTGTGGGGGCACCCCTGACAGCTTCCAGAGAGGGCTGGGCATGGGGGACGCTGCATCTGCCCCTGTGCCTGCAGGGGAGAGCGATGGGATCGGCTGATCCTGCCCCGATCCGGGGTCAAAAGGGTTCCTGGGGGGCTGTTACAGCCCCCTGCTGCAGCCTGGGATCTGCCTCTTCTTCCAGTGGGTGCATTTCCCAGCTCAGGACATGGGACATGTGCTGCTCCCTGCCTCTCTGCAGTTCCCTGGGGCCTGATTGCCAAGCCCAAGTCTGGTTTTGGTGCAGCGGCCGGCCAGCGTCCCCAGCAGAGAGCATGGTGGCTCCTCAAGGGAGCCTGGCTCTTCCTGGGGCAGGACCGGTACCAGCACTGAGAAACCGGTTTGCCAGCTCTCCCCCTGTGTGCCACTGGGGGCTCTGGGCTTTGTCTTGCCCGTCCAGTGGCCAAAGGGCACAGGGAGGTGGGCAGGGGGCTGTTGGTGTGGGGCACTGTCTCAGGCAGCAGTGAGCTTTGAAGTGCCATGTTGGTTGTCAGTGCAGCCCATGTGCCCCCTGCTGCAGTGCTTGCTGCCCGGGGTGTCACCCGTGAATCCCTCCTTGGTTCCAAATCATGGATGTCTTCCCAGCTGTTGCTCATCTCCCATAGCCCAGCTGCAATTATAGAAATATTGAAGTTAGTCTGTTTACCAAGAGCCATGCTGCGTTGCCCCTTGTCCCGATGGGATCAGGGGGGACTTGTGGACACCACCCACCCATGCCATGGGATCGTGCATGCAGCTTTCATCCATGTTTCTGTCCATCCTGGTGGGAATGGTGAGACGGAGCTGAGCCCCCCGGGTGTTGGGTGCAGGAGCTGGTGGCTATGCTGGGCAGTCACGGCGTAAGAGACCCATCCTTTTATTACATACCAGAGAGAGTAATTACTTCATGTCTTGTATGGAAATGGGGATGACAGATGTCATATTAAATCGTAGGGTCATCACTTATTTATAGGTGATTACATTAAAGAGATATTAATATAGCCAAAGGCTTCGCAAAATTAGAGTTAATATATTTTTGTTTATTATATTTGCCAATATTTCTCTAATCTAGCCGGGTTTTTATGGGCACTTATTAAATAGAGAGCTGGCTGCAGTTCCCTTAACCTAGCTGGGAGGGTGGCGAGAGGACAATTGGAAAACGCTTGAGAACTTTGATCTTCGAGTGATTAAATTTTATTGCCTCCTTGTTTATGAGGGTCCGGTGGCAGGTGCTCCACGCCTGTGAAATGAAGCGAGGGCAGGTTCGGGCTCGTGCCGTTATTAAACGTGGGGTCAGCAGGGGAGGCTGCATCTGGGCACGGAGCTGGGGCTTGCAGATATTCGGGTCCTCGGCCGGGATTAGCACTGTGCTAATCACCAGTGTCCCCCCAAGCAGATGAGCAAAGCAGAGGAGCCAAGAAAACCACTTGTCGGGCTGGAGGACCCGACCAGGTGACAGCAGCGTGCGAGGACGGCTGCTGGTTGTGTCGATGGAGGGTGCGGAGGATGGATGTGCGAGGAGCTGCCTGCTCCCTGCCTGCTCCCTGCCTGCAGGCAGCTGCTGTCTGTTGGGATATTTATTAACACCCGGCTGCCTCCGAGAGCCAGAGCAAAACCCAATCTTTGGAGGCCGTCAATAAATTATAACATATTAGGCACTGTCATCCCTACCCCCGGACTCTTAAATTTTGTTCTAATTAGAGTATCGCTTTTCCTTTCTCAGCACTTTTCCCCCTCTGCTGGGTATCGATCCTTTCTCTGTGGGGATCTGACCAACTGTTGACAATTTATGGTAACATAAAACTAGTACCTCTTATAGCAAAAACCCGGCTTTTAATAAAAACCGCTGACACCAGCCTCTCGCTGGCAGCCTAACCTGATTACCAAATGGATTTAGCAGTTAAGGCTGTGCCCGTGCCCCGGTCGTTTTGCACATAGGGATTTTTCCTATAACACTTAACAGGCTTTCAATTGTCATAATATTTCATAAATACATATGTACCTAATTGAAAGCTTCGAGGCCAATGGGAGGCATCCTGGGAGCGCTCCCCAAGCCTTGCCTGACTGGTGGACGCTCGTAGGGTCTGTCTGATGGCTAATGGGGGCAGCCATGGGGCTGTAGGGTTGGGTCGTTGATGAAATTGCTCATTCCATTGCCGGGGGGAGACACGTGCAGGTTTTTGTCATGTGCAGAGGAGAGGCTGATGATTTTGGGGAGCTGTGGTGCCCTCCTGTGCCAACCCTTGGTTCTCGGGAGCTTCCTGTGCCTTCATGACTGCAGAAGTGGGAGCTCCCTCTCCCCTGTTCTTGCACCTACAAAGCTTCTACAGGGGTTTGCAAAGGCTGCAATGTCCTGGGACACCCGCTGCCCTGGCTGGGGGGAGTCTTAGTCCCAGTGATTGTCTGGTGCTACTTCTGCTGCCTCTTTACTGGAGATGTTTAAATTTGGAAAACAAGCTCATTATTGGCTGCTGGAGCAATTTATCAAGGCACCGTATGGCCCTTTTTCCACATTAGTTTCATCCGGTGAAAAAAATAATAAGAAACTGCATGTCTAACATAATGACCTGAATTTCTTAATAAACGAACGCAGTGCGGATGGCTGTATGTTTCCACTTGGTCTGAGCCAAACTGTGATGAATTGAACCTTTCTGAAGGTATCGAATATTTCCCAAACTATTCATCAGCCCCACGACAAATTCCTCTGTCAGCACCAGCTGACACCCCATTTTAAACACCTCTTCCAGGCCCCGGTGCAGAGGAGTGGCTGCTTGGGAAGCAGGGACCTTATCATTTTTTAATGCACTGCAGTTCCCGGGCTTATGGAATATTTATAACGAAGTTGTTATTTACCAAACAAGCCGGAGCGTTTGCAGGAACTCCGATGGGAGGGGGGGGGATAACCTGGGTGTCTCCTGTGCCCCTTGCCTTGTGGCTGAGGGTCCTGCTGGGGTGTGTGGCCCCAAATGCCACAGGACCTGGGTCTGTGATGTGCCTCTGGCTGGAGGCTTCTGCCTGGAGCTTGGTCTCGTTGCTGTGGGTGGTCAGCGGGCAGGGACAGGGCTGGCAGGGACAGGGGATGCTGCTGTGAGGGGAGAGCTTTGATGTTGGGGAGCCTCCAAACCCTTTCGCTTGTCCTTACTCCACCTCCCCCAGCCCCTTTGCTGCTCTCCTCTCTTGGTGAACACTGGTGGCTTCCCAGGTCAAGACCGGTTGTGGCTTCCCAGACCTGTGGCAGCTGGCGTTCCCACAGGTTGGACCGTGGTGGGGTCTCTGGGAGCTGGCACTGGTCACGCTCTCCTGGGAGCAGGCAGGGTTCTGGGAGCCTGGCTCCTGCTCCGGGCCTGCATTGCTCCCTGGGCATCCCATATTATTATCCCAGCCCCCCCGTGCCTTCCCTCCCAGCCCAGCGCGGGGCTGAAAGCGGCATCTCTGTCTGACACGTCGCGATCAGCTTGTTCTTCTGGGTGTCACCAATACCTTAACATCTGCTCTCCCTGCCGTTCGCTTCCGCCTAATTCTTTTTTTATTGAAATGAGTTTAAATTGTCTGAGAATATATTAGATTACCCTTTCCCTGCGGTTAGCACACTTGTATAGCTGTGAATAAACCGCACAGTTAGCAGCGCTCGCACGCGCTCTCGCTCCCTTTTTTAATCTAAAAGAAGCTGGTTCCCCGGAGAACTGGCGCGTTTCCTAACGACCTTAATGAGTTTCCATAGCTGGGGTCAGATTATCTAGAAAGGCGGTAATGGTGGGGCCGGGAGGTGGTTCTCCCTCCACCGCTGCGCCTCTCCGATAGCTTTGTACTCCAGACTGTAAATAAAGCAGAGTTGGATGGCCCTGCCTGGGTCCGTGATGAATACATTTTCTCCTTTAATAGGCAGAAGTGTGTGTGTTGCAAAGCAATTCATGAAGCCCATATGACAGTCTTTAAGCATTTTAATATTTCGCGAATGATTTATCATCGGTAACGAGCAGATGATATACTCCACTTCAAGGGTATGGATTATCTATTAAAGTCCACGCGTAAGAGGCATCTGCAAATGACATACTGCCGCAGAAAACGGAAAGTACAACTTATCTTTTGTTTTACGGGAGGGGTCAACAGCT
>JAHREE010150768.1:0-54149 GCA_033628505.1 Tringa tobata | reverse complement strand
CTGATCCAGAGTCCCTCCCCAGCTTTCCTGGAGCCCCTTGAGGGACTGGAAGGGGCTCTAAGGTCTCCCCGGAGCCTTCTCTTCTCCAGGTTGAACCCCCCCAACTCTCTCAGCCTGTCCCTGCCACCCTCCTGTGGGGGTACCGGGACACATGGTGCTGGGGCAGGGATGTGGGGAGATGCTCGGGGTGGGGGATAGCCTTCTGCATCTCAGCCTTAACCAAAACCCTGCTTTTTATCAGCCGCCCAGCCTCCAGCAGTGTTTCTCTGCACCTCTGCAGTCACGGGAGGGTGACACGTCCCCCACCACCAAGATGGCACCAACTCTGGAGCCATCTCCTATAAAAGCACCTCCCGTGGGATCAGGGGAGGCTGTGGAGCAGGTCCCTCCCTGGACAAAGCCTCCAGCCCCTGAGCCAAGGACCTGGAACGGGCCAACACACACCACGCCGGAGCCGTCCCGCACCGAGCCCCGCGCCGGGACGGTGCCAGGAAAAGGCGGGGGGACACGAAGTGGGAGCCTGAGACTGGTAACCCAGTGTAAACCCGCTCGGTGGTTACTGCTTTTAAAGATGACCTCATGCTTTTTTGGAACAGAAAAAGACTGTTAGGGCAATGGCATTTACTCCTTGTCTGGGCAGAACAAAGCCGGCTCCATTTTTCTTTTACACTTCCTGCATCAGTAGCTTTAACACTGAATGAGCTATTGAATTTTTTCCTGAGTGCAGCAATTTTTTCCTTTTTTTTTTTTTTTTTTCCCCCTCCTTTAAGGCCTCCAGATTTCTATGGCATGGGACAATCCTCGGGGAGAGCTCGGGGTGAGGAGCCGGCCCGAGGAGCCATCCCGGGATGAGAAGCACCGGTGCCGTGCTCTGCCTCTCGCTGGGGACGGGGCGTTATCCCCATCGCAGTGGTGAAACCATCCAGTTTGATTTTCCACCCCTTGTTCCGCATCATCCCCCCGGCTTTACCGGCACGGTGAGCACGGCAGGGACACCAAAGCCTTCCACTTCAGCAGTAAACAGGTTCCCCAAGTGCCCGTAAGCTGCTTGAGATTTGCAAAACGTCCCCTCGCGCTGTCCCTCCCCAGGTAAATTACAGCCTCCTCGCACGGGTCGGAACGAAGCCACGTGTTTTAAGATGCTTCGTGTCCCTCCCGCAGCCACCGGCAGCTCCAGCCCCGCACTGCCAGACCCTTCCGAGCTGCTGGGACCCATCCTTGCTCTCCAGCCCACTTTTAATACACTAGAAGCTTAAAACCACATCGTTACTAGACACCAAGAGAAGTTTTCTCCTCAATTTCAGGTCCACGCCGTGAGCAATTCCGTTTTTCGGGGTTTATTCTTCCCCCGGCTCCGGTAGCTCCGGTTCCAGATGGAAACCACCCAAACCAACGTGTCGGAGCTTTGGGGTTTTATTTGACAGAGAGGAGTAAATTTGCTTTTTGCCCAACCCGGCTGGAAAGGCAGCGTGTTTGCTCTTCGGGTTGTGTCATCGTGCAGACACCCCCGAGCTCGGAGTGGAGCCTCCGGGGGGTCCCCAAGGGACGGGATCGCTCCCGTGGCGAGGGGTGTCCCCGGTAAAAACGGGGCTCACAGCATGAAGCCACTCGGAGCGGGGTGCCCTGGGCTCGGTGGCCACCTGCCCAAATTTCAGAGGAGGCTTTACCAGGCTGTTGGAAGAGGAGGGTGGCCCGGCCGCTTGCCACTCATGCTGGCCGCCCGTGTCACACATTAACAGCACGTAATTAAGAGGGTTGTACAGCCGTAGGAGAGAGGGCGCGTGGCTCAGATGCAGATCTCTCTCTACCAGAAGATCCATTAATTTCTTAAGTGTTTTGTCTCTTCAACTGCTCCAGTTTCAAACCGGCCAAGGGTTGTGGAAGGAGAGAGTGTCCCTGGAGACCTGCAGCTCCATTTCCTTCCCATTAAAGGGAAGGATCACCCGGCCCAGAGAGCGTGAAATCCTGCAGGACACCTCCAGGAGACCTGAACCCCCCCAGTTAACCCAACGCTGTTCTATTAGGTCTGGTTTTACACCCCCCTTCCCTCTCTGCAGTGTCTCTGCAGCAGCTCGGGTGCCAGCTGGGTGGGGACACCTCTGGCAGGACGGCCACCGCCACGGCAATTACACCCCATCGCCTCCCCGGCGCAGAGCGTGTACCCTGAGTCACCGCAGCACATTCCAGCCTTATTTTTAGACCACACATTAAAAAAAAAAAAAAACACAACACCACCAAACACAGTAAAACAATAAA
This sequence comes from Tringa tobata, assembly GCA_033628505.1. Lineage (NCBI taxonomy): Eukaryota > Metazoa > Chordata > Aves > Charadriiformes > Scolopacidae > Tringa > Tringa tobata. Next base: position 51,893 of record JAHREE010150768.1, on the reverse strand, counting down.
GGCAGAGTGCAAAGGTGTTTCCACAGGTTCTTACCTGGAGCCCTCGCCCGGAGGCACCGGGTGAGAAATGCAAAGCCGGATGCATTTTTTGGGTTTCTCCGCGTGGGAGCTGCAGATGCATCCCTGGTGGAGGGGAGAAGGTGAGCAGCGGGTTCCCGGGGGGGGTCTGGCCACCCTCCTGAGGGTCTGGGGCCACCACGGGGCTCAGGTGTTAGTCCAGGGTCCAACACAGCTGGCCAGATGCATAATAAAGGCTCCACCGTATAATTTAAACTGGGAACCCAAGCTGGAGGTGCTGGAGGGCTGTTATGGGTTGGGGGCAGTGAATAAACCAGAACTCACTCCGTGCTCATCCTTCCTGCATTTCTGGTCGGTGCGGGGGCACAGGGAGCACACAGAGGGGACGAGCAGCGACCACCATGTCCCAACTGGCGCTGGTGGCTCCACAGCCACCACATCCCTCCTGTATCCCCCTGATATGGGAATTAGGCCTCAAAATCCCACGGTGGCCGCTCGTTCCCCCACTTCGGAGCAGCTGTGGAACATGGAGCAGTTCCTTGGGATGGGAGGAGGAGCAGAGCAGCAGAAGAAACTCCAGCACCAGCTTTGGTCTGGGGGTGATCTGTGCTCCAGCAGCTCCAGAACCCACCATGGCTTCTGCAGCTCTGGCAGGAGCGGGGGCTGCACACCCAAAATGAGGGCCGTCTTGTGAGGACACGCAGAAAGGAGAACCTGCTCCTTGCTCCACAGAAGGGGGTGGTGAATCCCTGTCCTTCCAGCATCGTTTCCACTCTGCCGCCCCACAACCCCCTCAGCAAAACATTGATCACTTTCTGTGAAGATTTTTAAGCTCGAGGACATCGATGATCTTTTAAAGTAAACACACGCTCCTCAAACATCTCCATGGAATGCCAACTACCACATTTTGTGATCTTACCCAAAAAAAGAGAGGGGGGGGGAAAGGATGAGCATTTCACACCGAGCACCGAAGCGAAGGCTGGGTTTGTGTCTGTCCTGTGGAGAACTGCCCCCACCGTCGGGCCCTGGAATATTTGTGCTTTGGTTTTCCTGCCCAAAAAGAGGACTGTGAGGAGTAACATCGACGTCTGAAAAAGCCCTGGGGGTTTGTGTATGTCTCAATAACAGCAAAACTCAAAATACACCGCTCTGTCCTTGCAGCCCCCCCCTCCCCTTCCCACAGCAAACCCCAACCACCCCTCTTGGTGAGAAGAAGGCCTATCCCTCTTATTAACTCATTATTTTCAGATGCAATCATTTCGGAAACAATTAGGGATAAGTTTTCAGGTCCTGGAGTGCAGAGATTGTCCCGGCTACAAACACCCCCCCAACTCAGGCTTGTGTCGTTAATTACGGCCTGAAAAGAGGGACCGAGTGATTTACTGAGGGAGAACTCAACCCGGACATCCCGGCCAGACGCCGAGGATGCGTCCTGGTCCGGGAGGGCTCGGAGCAGCTCCGGACCCCGCAGGAGGGCAGGGAGACTAAGCAGGAAGGCGGGCTGTGGCGTGGCACGGGAATATTAAATTATAGAAGGAGATAAAAGCAAGGGAAGTTTAGGCTGGATGTCACAAAACTTCCTGAGAGCTTCCCGAGACCTGAGCTGGGAAACGCTGCCAGCATCACCCCATTGAAAGCAGGCAGGGGACGCTTCCAAGTGGTAAAACTTCATTCCCCTCTTCACGGAGGGTAAAAAGGCTCTTCCAGCTGCTCCACGTGGTGACGCGAATTTATCAGCCTCGTGCACAAGTCACTTTGGGGTGAGATGAGGCGATTTTGCGGCATCAGCCATGACACAGCAACGCCCCCGGTGCTGAGGGGGCAGAAAGGTTCTGAAATGACTGTTTTGAGTTTTCTGCAGATAAAAGCAAAGGCGTGAAGAGGGAGAGGGAACCCTCTGACTAAAGCAGCCACATCCGCCCACCCCCAAACCCCGGGAGCAGCGTCGAATACCCAGGGAGATGCGACGCTTCACCCGTCACCAAGAGAGGAGGAATCGGCAGATGGGCCTGGACCCCAACCCCAAAACTCAGACAATACGAGGGAAAACATCTCCCCAAAATCACTGCTGCAAAAGAAACCACCCTCTTTTAAAGCAGAGACCCCTTTGGTCACCAGTATTTGTGTCCACACCATCTCCTCCTTCAGACACCACCTCTATTGCTGCCCAATTTCAGCAAAGTTTAACAGAAGCCTCCACTTTTTACCTGGATGACCCAAAACCGGGCCACGCTGGAAATGGTAAAAGAGACACCAAATTGTTTTATAAGGGAAAAGGAAAAAAAAAACAAAACAGAGATAAGGGGACGGGTCTGAGACGGGTTCTGGTGGAGAAAGCAGCAGAGAATTTCCCCATCAGTAATGCTATTAAAAGAAACAATTCCCCGACGTATCTACACGCTCAAGTCACCGCAATGCCCTGATAAAATTCCGTCCTTTAAAAGTTATCTTATCCCAGGGATAGGTCTCTTTCCTGAGATTCCTCAGCAGGCAGGATTTTCCCGGGCCACGCGAGTGTTGCCATGACCTCGGAGCCCCCTCGCTGCCACCCGGGAGCTGAAGGCTTCGGCTTACTAATTCTTCTCAAACTTGTTTTGCTTCTCCCCAAAATAGGATCACACGCTCCGCACGACAGCTGGCTGCACGGAATTCAAGGAAGATGACAAGAAAACCCTAAAAATAAGCATTTGAGGCAAATAACTGTGAGGACCAGCCTTTATTAGGAGCATTGTGCCGATTATAGTCTCCATTCCCGGGGAGATGGTGGGAGTTCTGGAGCGTCTGTCGGGCTTCGCGCGGCTCTGGGTGCAGGGGATGGAAAGGGCAAGGAGCCGGGTCTGGAGTAACTTTGGAGTTTTCATTGTGGGGAGAGGGTTTGGTGGGAATGACATCAGAACCGCAAAGCTACAATATGCTCATTGTGGGGCTGGGCAGAGCCTGCTCCACGCTTCTGGAGAAGACAGGGAACTGGGAAAGAATGGGGGTAAGGCGGCCGTGACCAGCCCTCCCAGTACAATGTGCCCCTCAGCTCCCTTTTTTGGTGTTATGGAAAAAGAATCGGGGTTTGTTCACCCCGATGAGTGCAGCTATTATACCTACGCGCATTCAAATCCCTTCTCAGAGTGGCTAAAAATAGCTTTCCAACCCCGGTTAAAGCCGTTTACCCCCGGTTCATTGTTTTCGGCCGGTCTGCGGTGACACCCTCAGCCCAGATCCCAGCAGGATCCAGTTCACATCCCAGGACGAGCAAACCCTGGAGCTGCCACCGAGGCTGTTTTCCCCCAAAACCTGCGCTGACCTGGGGACGGTCGGTGGGGAGGTGGCACCTCCAGACCAGCCACCTGGTCCCACACGCCTGTGAATAAGCAGAATTCACCGTAATTTAACCTTTTATGACTTCTAGACACACACACACACAGACCTTTCATTGCCACCCTGTGGGCCAGACCGAAGGCAGCGTGGTCTGACACCGTCCCGCAGTGACATCCCAATGTCACTGCAGAGATGGTCATCTGAGGGGGCTTTGGGGAGGTCACCCGCTGCTCCAGGAGGAGATATCCCACCCCCAGAGGACTTGGGACATCTGCTCCAACATTATCTTCCTTGGTGACCTTCGGACCAGGACTCAAGGCTGATTTATTTCCTCCTCGGCAAGGACCTGAGGGTGAAGCCTCCCCCTTCAGCCCATTTTCTGCAAGGTCAGAAATCCCAGCAATAAGCAGGACGGTGGCTGGAATGACCCCCCCTCCCCGTGCCTACGGTGGGGGATGTGCTGACCACCCCTCGATATCTCTCTATTTCTGTATTTTCATTCCACTGCCCGCACAAGGGGAGTATTTCCAACCATCAAGCTTGGGGAGAAAAAAAAAAAAAGAAAACAACAACCACCCCAAAACCTGAGGTTACGGCAAAAATATTGACTTAAAAATTAAATCCCTTCTGTTCAAGTGCTGCAGGGAGATAAGGGACCCTTCTTTGCACGGAGAGGAGCCTGGTGGTGCTGGGAAGCGGCGTTCAGCTGGTGCTGAGCACACCAGAAAAACGCTGAGCAGCCGCTGCCCCGCGGAGCCGGGGAGAAACCTCGGGAACGGGAGCCAAGAGCCTTTTCCAGCCCCTTGTGTGCGAGCGGAGAGGCCGAGGCGGGGTTGGCCGGAGCACACCTCCACCAGCTTCCAAAGAAAACACATCAATCACAGGGGATTTGGGGCTGCCAGAGCCTCGCTTCGCACTCCGTGTACTCCGAGAGCCCGGTTGAAGGCACAAGCCCCGGGCACTGGCCGTACTGGGCTGCTGCTGCCGGGTCCCCTTTGCCAGGGTCGGGGGTGACTAAAGCCCGGCCCCAAGGGCCAGATGGAGTTTGCGTCACCACCACACGTACAACGTTTTGGGGTTTTGTTTTTTTTTCATATTGTGTTGTTTTCAGCCTGCCCCGTTTCAAAACATCGCAATATCCTCACCCCCGGTGAAAAGCAGAAGGGTCTAAATGGTAACACCTGGAACCAGTGACTCTGCTCTGCACAGCCAGGGGAAGAGTCAACCACCCGGCCCCTTAAAACAGAATTACAGACTTCTGTGTAAATTTCTTGTTCCCCTGCCAGCTGGGTACCTCCCAGAACCCTCCCAGAGGCCTTTAAAGTACATTTCTTAGCAGAATTTTTAGCACGTTTCAACGAGCGGAGCTTGAAGCGTCGACGGGCATTTGCTTTCCTCTGGTGAGAACACACAAGAGCTGGTTTTCCAGGTTCACAGATGAGATCTTGAGCGTGAGCTGCTCGTGAGAATGTTTTCCTTTGCTTTAAACCGCAATTCCTGCCGAGGAAGGGCCAGATGGAAACCTCTTTACTGGGTCCATCTGCTCCGGACACAGCGGGGTCACGCTTTACCACCAAAGCTTTGCTGCTGTGGGTTTTCACAAACGCTTTCTGCTTCTGCAGCGAAGAGTCTCCGGGGCTGGGGGTGAGGTTACTCGTTGCAAATACTCCGAGGGACGGGATGTGAGCAGCAAAATAAGCACAGGAGAGTTTTAACCTCCTGAATTCAGTTTGCAGCAGTTGCATCTTGAGTCAGCGAAGGAATCGGGTGCGCCGAGCGAGAGCTTGCAGCGTCTTTCCAAGCCCCGTGGATCTCAAATACAAAGCCCTGGTGGCTTTTCCTACAGAGTCACCTGAGCGATGGAAACGAGCTGGGAAAAAGCGCTGGAGTCGGAGCAGGAGGGGTCGGGAGGGAAAGACCGAAAGCAAAAAAATAAATCTCTCTAGACTGAATGGTGCCATCAATGAATCAAGGCAACCCTGCCCCGACAAACCCAGCGCCCAGACGGGCGGTTGCTAAAGAAAGTTCAATATTGCAACAGAGATGAAGTAAGGCATTGACTCGACAGCCACGGGCAATATGTCCAGACACCGGCTCCAGCAGGGAGAGCAGAGCAGTTTCCACCAACCTGACCCCCGAGAGTCCTTCGCTGACCTTGAATCCCAACAGACACGGTCCCGGTTTGAGTTAATGTCTCACAGCTGGGAGCGAGGGGAAAAGCGATTCAGGGTGGAATTAAGTAATATGGGGGTCTGATGGGGCTTTGAGCAACCTGCTCTAGTGGAGGTGTCCCTGCCCAGGGCAGGGGGGTTGGAACTAGATGATCTTTAAGGTCCTTTCTGACTCTAACCATTCTATGATTCTATAATTCTATGAATATCTACAATAGCATCGTCGCTGGGACCCCGAGCACAAGAGAAGGGGCACATCCTCGTGGCACACGTGGAGGGAGGACACATCGAGTCCGGCATCGCTGGGTGAGTAAAGCAGGACATCACCACCCAGCTTTAGGCTGGGGACCTCTGGGCACGCGCTGCACTAAATACATACCTTTTTAGCTAATAGAATCCCCAAATCCTCTGACCCCACCCAGCAATTAGCACCCCATTGCTAACCCAGCCTCAGAAACCCTAAGCGAGAATTCTTTTTCAGGAGGCAGGAACCTCCTCCCCACCAGGGAAATTCAGACCCACGATTCCACCCCAGTACGGCTGAAAAATCACAGCCTATAGCTCGGTGTTACGCAAAAACTCCAGTTCCTAACTATGTGCTTCAGAATTAATCACCAGCTGGAGGTACCCTGAAGCTGGCCGGGCTGGTGGGACGCTCGGGGACGATCATCCACTGCCAGCTACTGGCTGCAGAAAGGACTCGTTGCCATTTTGGGGCCAGTTCCTCTGTATTTCATCAGAAAAGCGAGTGACCTTTTGCAGCAGAGGCATCACATGAGCACAAAACCTCCTGCTTTCTTCATACGCCCAGAAAACAGGCTGACAGGAGATCGGTCCTGTGACTTTCTCTAGTCATCTTGTTTTCTTTGCTGAGGCAGCTACAGAGGGCAAAAATGATGCTGAATAGGTCAGCAGGGCTGGGGGGGGGGCACCTCTCTCCCTCAGCCAGCTGCAGGCGAGCAAAACCCCAGAGTTTTGCCTCCCAATTGGAGGAGGACGGCGTTTCATCAGCCCGATGGCACCGTTTGATCAGCCCCCGATGACAACTTCTGCACTTGTTTCAACCACCAAAGTCATTACCCTCAAAGGAAAGGCCAGGATCTCCACGTGACTGCGGCGGCTGTTTTCATGCAAACCCGGCTCTTTTTGGGAACGCCGGGATGACGGCACCGTCATGTGAGGCTTCGCAACGAGGAGCAACTCCTCCATCGGGGGCTGGAATCCGCCGGGCAGAGCGGGGAGAGGAAGCAGACGGTCGTTTTCTTTTGTCTCTCTTACAGGAAGAGAAGTCACGTTGGGCTGGCAGCGGTTCAGCTCTGAGCTCAGGGCTGGGAACCGCCGGGGCTGGAAATCAGGCAGAGAGGCTAAAAAAAGGAATTTCCCCACTGTGTGAAAGGGCCGCGCCAGAAAACACGTGAAGGATCTGCCTTCAGGTGACGGGCAGCCTTTGGCTCGGGGGCTGTTTTCATTGGGTCGCCGCTTATATTTAGAAAATCATCCACTGCAGGTCAGGAAAAAGAGAGAGATGTAAAATATTTGGCTCCCCTGGACTCGGGGCGTTAAAGCAACGGCTGTTGTGCAGGTGCCGTCCTTCTCCGCTTCCCCCGTGTGTACCCCAGCATCGCTGAGCCCATCACCTGCACCTCCAGCTCCCGGGGGGGGCTGCGACACCATCCCTCTGCCAAAATCCTGACAGTGGCCCCCAATGGCACTTTTTGCCCCTGGTTTTTATTCAGATAACTGCAGTTCTGCAGTTGCTTCAGCCCCTCCTTTCCTGTATGAACTCACTTGCAAGATGAAAAATCACTAACGAGGCTGGCTGCTAATTTGAAAGCGAAAGAAGGCAAAGGGCAAAAGCTTTTTTTCTTCTGCAAAAAGGGAACACAAACACGGAGGGAGAAGGGTCGGTGCCGGCAGCATCCGCTCGGCCGCAGAGCTGGGAGATACAGTGCAGCGTCACGGACCACGGGGACCGAAACCGCCCGTTATCACCGAAATACACGTATTTCCTTCCAGTTGTGTGGCTAAACAGGAAAACGTAGGACACTAAGAGCATTTTTAATAACTTGTCAACACGGGTCCTTCACCCAGGTGCTCGGCTTCCGATTACACCCTGAACAGATCCTGAGGCAAAGCCCATCATTGAAAAAAACATCTCTGCTCCGATAAAGCTCTGATTTAAGGACCAGATTTCCGTGCACACTTGGCCGAAGCGGGACAAGTCTCCAGCCCCTCCTGGGACACAGGATCCTCTCCAGCAGCGTATGCCGGACCCTGGGGACGCCGGAGCCGGTGCCTGATGGTGTCTTGGCATCGAGCCCGTGGCCGGAGCGGGTCCATTGGCCCCGGGGCTCCCAGGGAGGGCACCAGGGACCACCCTGCCCACATCCACCCCCAGCTCCAGCCACGGAGTCCCCGCTCAGACTCACTGCAAAGAGCCCTCACGGCCCTTCCTAATCCTGAGCAAGAACCGCTTTGTTCCCCTTTGCTTAATCCACGTTTGAAAAGCACATCTGGGGGGAAATAGATGGTCAAAATCTTGCAAACAGAGCAAAAACGGGTTAGAAATTACCTCCTCTGGCCATTAGGGGCTCCTTGCTTTTATTTCTTTTTAAACTGTCATATAGTTTAGATGGTAAAGGGCTCCTAAAATATTTCCATGTAAAGTTAGACCAGATGAGCCGAAATAGTTGGCGATTCCCACACCAGCAGCACAGCCTCTTCGTTTGGGGGGGTGACGAGTGACGGCGAGAGCAATACAGGAAAAGGAGCAACCGGCCCAGTCTTCCCATTTAAACCCAGAACAAAACGCCCCACTACAACTGGGTTTAGTCAAAACCCGCAGGAGGCACTTCTGTGCCAGAGCAGGAGGAGCTCCAGCCGCGCTGGAGCTGTACTGGTGCCATACTGGTCAAGCACCAGCCCGCACCAGACAATTACACCTCATTCCCTTTACAGCAAGTTTACACAACAGGGACAGAAAAGCTTTTAAACCTGGTCCAAAAAACCACGTTCATCAAAAAGATGTTAAGAGAGGCACCGAACTTAGACCCTGCTCCGCCCGGCGAGTGAAGAGCCCAAACAAACATCATTATCCCAGGAAAAGAGGAAAAAAATTCAGCCGCCTTTACTTTTGGTGTGATCTTTCCGAGTTGAAATAAAGCCTAGCGCAGCAGCCTGGCCCTGAGCTCACATCACCCCCTCCTGTCCCCGAGTGTCACCCCTTCCTGTCCCCGAGTGTCACCCCCTCCTGTNCTGGAGCTGGACCAGCTCCTCCCAGTTTCAAAAAGGATAAATTCAGACTGGTACATGCTGAACCCCAAGCTCAGTCCGACCCCGGAGCGCAGAGCCCCCTTAGGGGTCACAAGTCACCCAAACTGCTCTCCGTGGAGAAGTGTGTCAAGAAATAAAAGCTTAATCTAATATCGCTTATTGATTTTTCCAAGAAAAAACGGCCTTGAACGGCCGCAAATCGTACACACTGTTTTCCACTGCTCCTGGAAAATTCCCGGGGAAAAAAACAGAAGGAAGAATAAACATAAATATTCAACCCAAAGCGATGGAAAAAGTCCTGTTTAACACCCGCAGGCTCTTCACAATGGTGAAACCTCCCCGCACGGCACACTCTCTGATGGCAGTATAGTTTATATCACACTCCTATATTCTAAAAGGACCTGTTTATAAGCTTTGTCTCTAAATACCCGAAGCAGAGCTGAAAGGCAGAGGAGAACTGGAAAGCCATAACCTCATCCCAAAGTGGAACAAATGATGGGCAGCGACACAGGAACCAGTGTGATGCTCTGGCTGCCCCATTCACTGCCTTCAGCAGGAGGGGACGGGCAACAGGAAACTCCCGTCCCGCGATAAGCTCACTTACAGAGGGATTAGTGGAATTTTACCAGTTTTTCTCCGTCGGTGACACGGATCCAGGAGCCACCACGCTGGCTTCGCTTGTCGAACATCGGGGCGGCACGAGGGAGCTGCAGATGCCAGGATTTACCCACCGGGGGGTTTATGGCTCGGCTTTGAACCCGCAGCTACAGAAACCCTTCCAGCACCCTGCTGCACCTCCACACCGAAAAATTAAGAGTTCGTCCTAAGACTAACTTATAATAAAAAAATGAGAGCACAGCCGATACCCCTCTGGCCTCCCCCGCTGAAAGGGACGGTGAATTTTGATGTCTTAAGCACAATATTAAAACTCTAACAGAAAGACTCTATTTATCTTAATGTTTGCAAAAACCCTTTTACCTTTAAGAGGTCCCAGAAACCCAGCCCAGCCCAGCCGTGTGCCCTTAAATCCCAATTTGCACTCCTGCAAATGAATGCTAATTGCATTTGACAGAAAATGGATGGCATTTGTGTTCTGCAGAAGGAGATGTGCCACCGACGGTCACTGCGTCACCAAAACGCTGCCTTTCCATGACCCAACCTGGGTAACGAGGACAGAGAGACTCACCCGAGGTGTGCACAAAGCCTGGTTGTTAATCCCTGGCTAATTAACATCTTCTTTCAGTAGCTGAAGTTACGAGAAGCACGCATTTAGAAGTTACAGATGACATTTGCACGCCATTAGTGCCGCACACCCTCAGCTTCCACAGCCCATTATTTCCCCTCCAACAGTATTTAGTCCAGTATTTCTTGCTCAGGGACTATATGTTAATTTTGAAAATACATCCTGGTTCATTTTGTTATATTTTCCACCTTAAACCCCACTCTATAAGGTTAGCAAAAATACTCTCAAGCGGCTTAAAAACTTCTGGGCTTAAGCCCCGAAGTCAAAACCCAGAACCAGACATTGAACAAGATGGGGATAAATTGTTGTGCAACACAAAGCAGAACACAACCCCAGCCACCTCAATACAAGTCTCATTTCTTCAAAATCAAAGTGCCAGCCCCGTTTGCAGCGCTGGGGGCAGGCAGGGTGGGGGCACCACCACGAGCCCCTGTCTCCAGAGGACTATTGTCCAGCTTCTGAAAGAAAGGGGTGAAATAAAACAAAAATATTTGTAAAAAGGCAACGGGACTTTTTTTTTTTAATTTTGCTTTTTTTTTTTCCACCACCACCGGAGAATGTTTGTCAGGCAGTCGGCCAGCACCGCTTCAAAGAGGGGGAAAAAAAAGCATGTGGTTTTTGCACAAGCTTTGTACTTGAATATTAAACACACACACACACACACACACAAAGCCAGGCTGAGGGAGGGAGCTGGGCAACCGGGGCTTTGATGCAGGAGAAAGTACGTCAATGGGCTGCATCACTGCACGGGGCCGGGGAACCCTCCTACAGCATCTCCTGCCCCCACAGCTCGGCGAGGAAGGGGGGGGGGGGAAGGCAAAAAAGGCAAAAAACCCCCAACCCCCCCCAAGACATGGCTTTTCCCTCCCACAAAAGGCCAAGGCTGAGTCAGGTGTGGGGGTAACGCGGAGCCCTCCCACGGTGGGACCTCCCTGCGAGAGCCTGGACCGGGGGACGCCAACAACCTCATCCTCAACGCCTCTCACAAAGATGCTGGGGAGAAGGTGGTCCCGGCACGGCCATTCCCCCCCCTGCCACCACCCACCCCCTCGCCCAGGCATCATTAAAAAAAAAAATAAGTCAGAGGAAGCCAAGCAAAGGCCATTTAGGGCAGCCGTTGTCTGTGCTGCAACACACCGGGCTTTCACGCAATTTCGTTTTAATACAGGACCATTAACTACACGTTACGGGCTTGTTCTGGCTCCTGCCTGTCTGCAGAGCCCAGCCAGGCACAGGAGAAAGACAGGTCTTAACTGAGCAAGACGCGCCGTTTCCAGCAGCCCTGCTTTGCCCCGAAAGCGCCTTCTCGACTCCCCAAATTCAAAAGAGTTAAAACCCCAGACTTCGGCCTCATTTCCCACTGATTAAACCTCGCAGAAGCTGGCACTGCCCTGCCCAGCCCCAGACCTTACGGCACCGGGGCTCTTCCAGCCCCTTTCTGCACTGTTTTGAGCAGGTTCTGACACCCCTGTGACGGGTCCCCGTGGGCAGAGGGGGGACACCGAGGTTCCCAAGCCACACACTGTCCCCTAACACCACCGGTACCTCGCGCTGGGGGATCTCAGTGCCACCCCACAGATCCCACTAAAACCCTGATGTTACCGCCCAAAGGTTTGATTTACACCCGGCTCATCCCGAAAAAGCCACGAGAAACCCCCAGTTCCCGTTCCGTCGCAGGCAGCATCGCACTTTCCCGAAGGATTTAACGTCAAAAAGTGGGAATTCTGAAACACGGAACGTGGGCTGCCCCGCCGGTGGCAGGCAGAGGTTATTCTTAGCAGCTCACTGAATAATAGGGTTTATTTAAAAAAGGGAGAGTCCTCACGCTGTACGAGAACCTGGAACGACTGCTGCTATTTGCCCAAAGTTTCTCACTGACACGACGATGAATTACCCCGGGCTGCACCGACCTGGAGTCTCCTGCGCTAAAAATAAAAGGGAAGAAAGGCAGGATTTAGTATCTTGTGAAAAATGCCTATTTGGGCTTGCCGGGGCGGCCCAATCGCTGCTTTGGTATCAATTCCTGCTATTGCTATAAAAAGTCCGGTAGCAGAACGAGTATCGTCCTTGGCATCGTACGTCTCCTCCTCCTCCGGCGGGTGGCCGGGATCCAGCTCCGTCTGAAGCCGGGGAATCGCGCTGCCGCCTCCTCTGGCCCCGAGGAACCTGGACCACGCGTACGAGCTCCCCTTCCCGCCCCACACGGGGGGGGTGTGTGAGGTTTTGGGGTGGAAAGGGGCAAAAAACATCCCCCTCCCCATCTGCCTGCAGCACCGGACGGGTCGACTGAGGAGCATCTCTCATGGGATTTTTGCTTGGAAATCCACAAGGTACTTTTAAAGACTCCCCCTAAGAGATGAGATGATTTTAAAGAGGATCATTCCAGCTGCTGTAAGATATTCCTTCTGGGAATTTAATGTTCTGGGAAGCACCAAAGGGAGATGCTGCACCAGGGACCGACAGGATGCTCCAGAAAGCCAGAACCTGCTTTGCCACTTCAAACCCCAGATTTTCATCCCAAAGTTGCCAAACAATTAGGAATAAAGTCCAAAACGGGGGGAGAAAGTTCACTTTACCCCGGCATCAGCTCATTTGGTCAGAACTGGGCTCACCCTGACACAGCTTTCACCAGACAAGCACAGGACTGTTTGCGGGGGCGCAGCTTTTGGGTGAGATTTCAGAATTACTCAGAAAAGCGTCTCGCCCCTGGTCTGGGCAGAGCTGGAGGTCCCTGCACGAGCTCCCGGTGCCGGCCAAGGCAGGAGGATGCTCCAGCGACGGTGTGGGGGAAAAAGGAGGAGCTGCCACCCCATTTAGCACCTGAACCACGACCTGTGAATCCCCGAGGGACTAAATCAACGGAGGAGAAATCTGCTCCGGAGCCAGTATTTCCTACGAAGCAGGAAATGCTGGGGAAGAAAAGGTAAAAGTGACTGTAGGATATGACAAAGAGAAATGAAACGCGGTGGATTAGTCACCGAGGGTTAATGACGCCCCTGAATCCAGCGTGGATCCGTGCATCCCCTCCTCCCAGGGCTCGGGGATGCCCCGGCCGTTCCACCCGGAGCAGCTCGACGTTAAGGGTGAAAGGAGGCAGATCCCGCTCCGGCAGAGAGAAGATCATCCCTCTGAGGGCACGGAGATACCGCGGAGCGGGGCTGGAAATGCCAGGGGAAATGCCAGGGTGACTAGAAAGAGAATTCAAAGCCACCAGAGAAGACACCGAGAGGGTTTCATCGAGCTCCTCACCAGGCTGTTGATGGGGGCAATGGTGAGAGTCGTGCAAAGGGAAAGATGGGGTTGTTTTTACTTATTAAGGTGGAAGGAAATGCTTCCAGAAATAGGAACTAGAGGAATCGGTGCCGATGACATTCACTCTGACCTCATTCGTCCTCAGGAGATGTAAACACGGAGTTTCACTCTCAGACTGATGGACAAAACAAGCCCTGAAAATCCCTCCGAGCTGTTGGGGAAGGAAAAGTGACTGCGTGGTTTTGGGTTCTTTTTCAACTAGAATACAAAGAGGAAAAATGACTAAATTCCTAAAAAAAAAATGAACATTCACCTAGAACAGTCGGGTTGTAAACCCCGGGTCACAGCCTGTGTTCCCATCGCCCCTTCACCTCCAGGTCCCGGGTGCAGGAACTGCCTGTTCAGCGGGTCAGGGATCACGGGCAGGAACAGCTTCTCGCTGGCTTTCTCCTGCTCCTCAGCCACCGTGTCCCACACACACGCTCCTGCCTGGCTTCTCAGTGAGCCAAAAAAGGAAAAAGAAACCCAACAAGCAGTTTGGAGCAGGCTGGAGGCAGGAGAAGTCACCTGTCCTGAAGACCACCGGGGGTTAAGGCAGCACTTACGGCTCAAGCACCCTCTATGAGCAAAATTTTTAAAAAACCATGGGGTGTTCTAGCAGTGAAATCCACAATTATCACTAATTTGATGCCCAGAGCTGGTGTTTTAACCGGCCGTGGCTCAGACCTGACAATTTAACGTGTCTGACAGCAGCAGAGCTGCTGGTGGCAAACAGTCCTCTGCTTGCTCTGGGTTCACTTACAGATTTTTAAAAAAAGAGACTAATTTTGCACATTCCCTCAGCCAGAGGTAGGTACGGAGCAGCACAGCCACGGGACGGCCCGGGCACAGGAGAACAAAGGCAGTAACTGCAGGAGGACAAGGAGGAGAAAGCAGAGAAGACTCATTAAAGCACTGGAGACTCGTGACACATCTCACGCTGCCACCCACGCTGGAGGCAAACAAAATAAAACAAGCTATTAATGAAAAAGAACAGCTGATGCTACAGTGACCTGAGCACAACTTGCAGGGGACAGAGGAGCCGAGCGTTCGAGGTGCCACCAGCTGGTGGCCACGGCACCTCCGGCTCCTCCACCAGTTCCGTCTCCCAAGATTTCACTGGGCAGACTGGGCTCTAAATTCAATTTGTGGGGCAGATCCCCCCCTGCCCAGCCGAGCCTCGGGAGCACACACACGTCCCCTGGAGATAAAATACTCCATGAATCAGCGTTGTCAGCCCAGCCCCGAGCTCCGCGGTGGAACAGAGTCTCATTTTCCCAAATGCCAGAGTAGGAGTCGGTGCCAGCTCATTAGTGCCAGCTCCAGAGGATGCCAGGGGGGGGGTAACGTGCCTTGAGGAATTCAGTAAAGTCAGCCCCAAATTTAGGGATTGGCTGAAGATTCTGCCAATGCGCCTTAAACGCAGCTTGTTAAAAATAAAAGGGTTTATTTGGATAGGGCACACGGCGCGTGGCGTCACCTGGGGCGTGCGGGGGCGAGAGCACGGCGGAGCCCCCCCTCCGTGTGAGGAGCCTCGTCAAACGGCTCCAGTAATGAGTTTTCCAGGGGCTGTCTGAGGCAGAAATAAACGGAGAAGCCGATCAGGGCTCCACGAACTGACATCTCAAAGGGGCTGAGAGCAAGAGATCCCCCACCGCTCCCACAGTGTTAATTGTTGTTAATATTCTATGACTCATCAACCTGCTGCTGGCACTCAGGACGGGAGAGGGGTTTCCCAGCTTTGCAGGAATCCTGGAAGTCTCCTATCCCCCCACCCCCCCTCCAAGTTACCCGTTTCATCAACACCAGCACTAATTGCTCCTCAGAGTGGAAAGCATCATCTCAAAAGCTGCTCTGAACTGACGTTTCACGCGCCTGATGGCAAACACCCCCGTCCCCAAAGAGCATCCCCCAAGAGCAGCGTCCCACCCCCAGGAGCGCGGTGGGATCTGGCTGCCGACCTAAAAACGTTGGCAATTTTTTATGGCAGCAACGAGAAGACAAAACACCTGCTCAAAACCCAGGAGCGACGGGCCGAGCACGGTGGTGTTTGGCTCAGCAGTAGAGGAACTGCAACACGTCACGTGGCAGAGCTTTTAGCTCAAATTCTCCTGGAGTAAATAAACCCGGGTCAGTAGATTTACAGAAAGTGAAGAAAGGGATTGGAAGGCAACGTCATCGCCCCAGAGCTAAAAGCAACAACCAGCTGAAGCTGCGTGAGAGCCTCTTGGCTCCTGAATAGCCTGGAGCTCCAGATCAAGCCTCTGAGATAATTAGGAGAAGCTCCTCTTGGCCGCAGGAGCCGGGCAGAGCTGGCTGGGCTTCCCACCAGGGCCCTGGCTCACCAGCAGCAACGGTGGCCCCTAAAAGCCATCAGTGGCCCCTAAAAGCCATCGGAGCATCCTACTGAGCCATCCCCACCACCTGGGGGAAGCCTGAGAAGACAGAACCGCCGCCTGCAGTTGCTGGGGCCGAACATTTGCTGCATTAAAAGCAGTGAGAGGCCCTGCAACGTGCTCTCCCTCCAACAGGTTCCTCTCCAAATTGAGGCACGGCGCTTGGTGCCGGGGAAGAGGCACCGTCAGATTGTGGCAGAGCCAGTTCTGCACCAACAGAATGCAAAAATGACAGTTCCTTGAAGGTACCTGGGAAGTGCTGGGGGAGCAGAGAGAGAGGCTGCTTTAATGGCTTTAACCCTCTGCTGCGCTATCTCCGGAGCAGACGTTCCTCTCGAAGGGTTCAACCCTCACAGTAGCTGCCCAAAGCTATTTGTAAGTTTATTGTAAACAAGTCCTGCTTCTCAGGCCTTGGCTTCCAGCAAGATAAACACTGTGGCAATTAAGGTACAACTTCTGTGCCAAAACAAGATAAACTCACTTTCTGCTGAAGTTCTGCAGAACTCTCCCCAAGGGCTGGCGGAGCAGCCAGGGGTGGGGGGGAGGCTGCAGGGTGTGACAGCCCTGGCCTCCAGCCGTCGGACCCGGGGGGGTCTCTCTCAGGAATTGGGGACTCAAACCTTGAGCACACGCAGGGACGGTCACAGAACGGTGGTCACTCTCCATCCCTCTGTCCCCTGATACCCCAAGGACACGTTGCTGGTGTCTCCTCTGGTGAGGGCTGGGGAGAAAAGCTCGGGAGCAGCAGGGCTGCCATGAAAACAGAACTGAAGTGAAACCTTTCCATGTGGGAAAAGGCACCTACCTGCTGGATTCACTTCCAGCTGGCACCCAGGCTGCTGGAGGAGCCACTCAGCTTTGGCAGAGATGTTTGCCCGCTGAACTCCTGGGATGTTTGGAGGACACTGGTGGTTCACGTCCAGCTCCATCCACTCTGCTCAGGACTCAGCTGCCGAGCTGTGACCCATCTCCCTCCTCATCCAGAGCTTCCAGGTCCACCAGACACCAGAATTCCAAAATTTAAGCAAATACTTCATCCCTGAACCCAAAATGAGTAACAGCTCCAGGCACCTCAGATCATTAGTCTGAAGTTCTGGATGGGTTAAGACTGGAGGAAACCTTGAGTAATTTAACATGTTCCCAAAGTGTCCTGCTGTGTTTACAATTAAAATACTGCAGGAAAAAAAACAAACCACAAAATCACCACTGTCCACAGCAAGGGGAAGAGATTTGTGATTGTTTCATATGCCCTGAACCCCTCCTGGCCTTGACTCCTTGGGCCAGACCCTGCCTTCAGCAGGTTAACGAGCTGGAGAGCTGATCAAAGGACAGATGTTTATTCCCTCTTTAATTTCTCCTCAAGTCACAAATATTTATCTACAGAAGTCACAGCACTAATCCCAGCTCCTTCCCAGCTTTTAAGTTTAGTGATCAAAGTTGCACTATTTCTTGAAGACAGTATTTCAGTTTCAGTTAGTGGTCTCCCTTAAAGAATAATTAAAAAAAAAGTACTTTTCATAGGGGAAATTAAGAGAAAACGGCTACGTTCTAGCGAAAATGAAAAGAAACATCAAAGTGAAAGCAGGCAGCTTAATTTCACATCATCTAGTCCTAAAAAGGATGACTGCGGGCAATCCCCTTTCAACAAATGCCAGAATTAGGATTTCTCTTTCCCAGAAAGGTATCTGGGGGGAACAACCTTCATCCTCCTCCTCTCTCCCCCCAGATACCCCCAGCGAAACAGGGGTTTGTGGGGAGACTCCTCCACCAGCCCCTTCCGAAACCAGCTCCGAGCCAACACCAGCCCTCGGTGGCCCAAGGGAAGGGGCAGCTGGGACAATTCAGGCCACCAGAAGGTCTCAGAAGGTGGCCCTGGAAAAGGACTCTGTTTTGCTGTCCCCGCTGCTGGGGACACGCAGCTTTTCAGGTCCGTCACCGGAGCCCACTTGCTAAATTGCATTTCACTGTAAATTGTGCAAACCCTAGGGACAGGACAAGTGCATCGCTGAGATCTCACCTGAGGAAGGAGGTGAAAACGCGGCGGAGGGGGCAGCGTAAACATTTCCTGGCTATTATTAGGCAAAGGAAAGAGTGTGACCCAGCTCCTTGACCAGTTTGGTGCCAGGGGACACGCGGTGCCTTCGCGAGGCAGCTGCAGGGGAATGACAGGCCACTGCTGTCACGGAGCTGAGTCAGAGGAACATGTGCAGGGTATTTTCAACAACAAACCGCCCCCGGGGGCTGCAGGCACCCAGAGAGGTTTTCGGCATCGAGCCCAAGAGGGGTGTAGGGTGCTGCTGGAGGAACCCAGAATCCGCAGCATCTTCCAGTCCGAGTGTCAGCGGCGCTCCTTTTCCCTCCTCTGCTTCCAAGGAAGCATAAATTCGATTTCTCCAGAAGCAAAAGGCCAGATTTCCCCGCACGAGGGCAGTAATTAGGGCGTAATTATTAGAAATGCCTTCCCAGATGACCGCTCTCTCCTTCCCCCTCCCGGCGCGGGCTCATCCCGGGGAGTTGTTTGTCTCCGCTCTCCATTTGTCATCCTCACTCAAAGAGCACATGAGTCAGAGCCTGCACCACAGATGCTGCCGATAAAAGCACACTCCGTTTGGGAATATTAGCAACCCTGCAGAACAAAGCCAGCTAAAAAAAAAAAAATAAAAAAATAAACCCCCATCCACTGACTCCCAGTAAGCGCCTGGTAAATGTCACTGGCTTTACACTGGGTATAAACATCAGTCTTTGCATGGTCCAGGTTAACTCCTCGGCTCCTGCGGGGTGGGAAGCCCCCACGCCTTATAGAAGGGCAAAAACCCAGGTGCTCCTCCAGCCTGGACCCACCAGCACCCAGCCCAGGGCTGCTCACTCTAATCCTGCCCCAACAAATGCCACGAAGAGGAAAAAGGAGAGATAGAACTTATTTTTTACACGGCAATATTGCACAGGCTGGATTTTCTAATTTTCCAGAGCAGCAGAAGTGAAGGAATTAATATTCCCAGGCAGAGCTGAGAGCTCCAGCCCAGGCCAGCTGGAAGCTCAACCCCAGAGACCAGAAGCTTTGCTTTGGAAAAGGGATTGGAAGAGCTTAAATTAAACAGCAGCGACCGTAGGTGCTCTCACCACTGCTTTGGAATCAGTTTTCCATAACAGAATGAAACCAGATAAAAGGAAACACTTCAGTGCACGTAAATAATCCCACTAAATAAAACTATCCATGGTTAAGGAGCCGTCGGGTTGGATGTTGATAAACCTTCGGCGCGGTCGCCGTCTCACCGCAGCTCTCGGTGGATCTTAATGCTCTTTTCAGGCACATCTGGAGAACTATCCTATTATCTGTATCAAAAAAAAAAAAACACACCACAAACAAAACCCTCCAGAAAAACCACAGTGACCCAGTTCAAAGTGTACAACCTGTCTGTTTGGGATGGAGAGGCGCAGACTGTCCTGACTGGAGGCAGAACCTGCTCCTTCTGCATCAGCCTGTTCTTGCTCCTGCCCAGTTGTTCCTCCTCACAAACTGGTTCTGCAGAATCCTACCCTCAGAACATCACCGCGCACACAAACGCCACGGCTTAAGGATCGAGAGCTCCTCTGCTCACACAAAGGTTTTATTTTTAAATCACCCAGAATTCAGATTAATTCACACGTAGTGTGTTTTGAAGCCATGAATTTAAACGATGGAGGAGTTTCCAACGCAAATGGTGAACCTCTGCCCGTGCACCTCAGAGTGCCCTGGCTGCAACAGCCTCAAGACCCCCGTGATCCAGCCTGGAGAGGAAGGAAAACGTGCAAGAGCTGATAAACCCCAGAGGCAGCACGGCCACGAAGAGCAGCGAGTTGTAGATCTACCTCTACCCACCTGCACCCCCAGGCACCGCCTTCCCCCCCGTCTCCTGGCCTCACAAACCTCACGCCTCTGGCGTACAGTCTCCTTCCATCAGCATCTAAACCAAATATTTATCTTATTGATATGAAAGGGCATGAAATCAACTCGCACTTTCTAACTCTCCCGCGGCGAGGGGCATGGCTGGGTGTCAGGCACACGGTGGGTGCCGTCTGAAGGTGATAAAATCCAGTCTGTTGGACGGGGAATGTCAGGTACCTCCTGCTGAACCCTCTCTGCCACGGCCAGACTCCCTCTGCACCCACAGCAGCCTTGGGTCCTCCACAGCCCCCGCATCAGCCTCCCAAACACAAGCGCTGCTCTGGCAAAAGGTATTAAAAGCTTATCTTTTAGACGTAACATGATTAATTGTTCTTCAGATTTAGGTGTGCTGGAAAGGGAATGATGGATAAAATAGACATAAGCTTGTCCTTAAGTGATTTAAGCCTTAGACGTACAGAAGGGGATGAAAACACTTTCCTTCAGAGATTAAGCTCTGGAAAAGGTTGTTGTGTTTCAGGAAGTGCCAAGTGTTTGATGAGAAACTGCGCCCGATTCCCCGGCCGGGTGTTCTGGGATCGTTAGGTCCTGGTCCGATTGGTCCAGGAGGGGTTTGTAATGATTCTGAGGGTGCAATTAAGACACAAACGAGGCCAGTGTCTTCTGCCCTACCCCAAAGCACCCGGAGCTCACTCCCACTGTTGAGTGGAGTGGTTTTTTTCCCCAAAGGCGAGTGAGTTTGATGGAGCCCATTGCAGTGACAGCTTCCTCCCACATGGAAGGTTCATACAAGGCAGGTCTGCACCCAGAACATGTTCATCACCTCCCCAGGTCCATCACGGTCCCGGCGAGGGGAGATGCACCAAAGGTGGCCATGAACTTGAGCAGAACCAACTCACCATGTGGCTGGTCTGCAACTGGTCTGCAACTGGTCTGCAACCGGGTCTCGCTGGGACAGAACGTGACCTGCTGGGCTCAGTGCCCGTGAGGAGGACGCAGCCTGCGCCTGCCCGTCTGCACCCTGCACTGACGAATGCAAACAACTCTTAATTAAAAGCCCCAGAGTTAAGCCTTCGTTACATTTTAAAAGAGGCAGACCCAGGAATGTCTCTGGCTTGAGTCACGCAGCAGGTTGCACAGCATCACGCCGCCAGAAGTGACCCCCCTCCCCCAAGTTCTCCTTATTTTCCTTTCCAAATAACTAATAATTAGGATAAATGGATCAGCTGCTTGGGGCTTGTGGGGCTCGCTGGACCCTCGGCTCAAGACGAGATGGAAGCTGGGAGCCTTGTGGTTGCTCTCCCTCACCTGGAGCTGGGATTTCTCCCGTGTCACAGGACACCTTCTTGCACAACAGCTTCGAGGCCGGAGAATTCGAGTTGTGCTGGATGTTTGTGGATCCCACCACTTCTTCAGGAACACACAAACCAACTCACACCAAATGCAGTGAGAGAAAAGGTCTCTAAACGGGACACTCGCCAAAGCAGGCAGAGCTACGAGCCTGCAGAGACATCAGGAGTGGGCTCTCGATGGCAAAATCATTATAAATTTATCTTAATAACACATTCAGCCCAACAACTGCTTTTGCGAAGAGGAAGGGCCCCGGCTCTGCTGAACTCCCAGCAACACACCACTGCCTTTGTGTATTCTGGCAACAAAATCAGTCTCAGTGAAGAGACTCAAAGATATTTCTGGACCGTGGAAAAGGGAGCTCCCCGTCTAATTTACGGCCTTGTTAACAACGTGGGAAACTCATTACGAGAAACAAACAACCGAGGTGTTGCTGGTCACCTCCCACCCAGCCCCGTCTTCAGATCCTTCCCAGCTGGGAACTCCTTAAACTCCTTTTCCTTTGGGAAGGTGAAGGGCCCGAGGGGCCGCCCCGGGGCACCCGTGGGTGCTGCCCCAGGCAGAGCCGGTCCCGCACCCTCCTTCCCACGGGTGGCAGCGGGATTTCTCGCCGTGTCCTGGGCTCACCCGGCCCCAGCGCAGGGGACAGGGGCAGGACAGAGCCTGCACGCCCAGAAATGCAACTTCCAGATGCAGCGGCTCAGAGAGCAAACACAGAGCAGTTTGCACAGGCTCCTTCAATCATTATATTCCCTGTTCCTGTGAAATGACCTGCAGACACCCGGATCAGTACTGGCTTCTGCAGAGCTACTTAGAGAGTTCTTCAGACATAAAAATGTACTTATATCAGCTCCAGAAGAGGAAAAAGCTGCCTAAGATGCTACTAACTCCTCAGCTTTCCACCCGAAACCATCCGCACAAGCAGCCTGAGCACGAAAAAAGTTTGAAGGCAAAACTCAAATAGCGATTTGTTGAATTAAGCTGTTGCTCACATCCCCCCTCAGCTTCAGAGCAGGACTGGAGCTCCCGGCTCCTGCCGCCTTCCCGTTTGCACCCGGAGCCAGCCAGCAGGAGCCACACACACGGCCACGGCAAAAAGCCATTTCTCAGGCCCTTTCTGGAACCCCATCAAAGCCAGGCGCCTGTGGACGGTGCGGAGTCGGGGGGAGCCGACGCTGCCAGCCCTGGCGCTGAACCGGCTGCACCAACGGCTCCACTTCACAGGCTTTTATTATTTCCCCCCCCCTCTGCTTGGAACCACGTAAATAGCACTTCTGTTTGCCATTAATCCTTTCAGGCTCGTGCTTCCCTGAGTAACCGCTGTTGGGAACAGACCTGTGTGTCTTCAGATGCCCAGGGCTTCCCCACTCGTCGCGGGGACCACGACTCGCATTCCCAGATGCGGGAACGGCCCATGAGCACATCCCGGCTCTTCCCCATCCAAGAGTCAGCCCTGCCCCTGAGCCATCTTATTTCCCTTGGGGAGACTCCCAGCCTTGCTTTGGCCCAAAAGCAACGGAGCAGCCGTTCCCACTCTCCAGTTTAGTCCCGTTTATCCCAACTCATCCCACACTCTCAGCTCACCCACCGTCCTGCCGCCTTTCAGGGTCCCCAAGGGACCATCACTACCCTTTTTTCCCAAGGTCCAAGCTCTCCAAAACCAACCGGGCTCCTTAAACCCAACTAATTAGGCCCATGAGCCCTATTTCCAGCCATTCTTACCCAGCAATGCATTTCCCAGATGCGATGCTCAAACGGCAACTGGACAGAAACCTGTTTTGGAGCAGGCAGCTGTGAAATCCCACACCTGACTGTGGGAAAAGAGAGGTCCCCAAAACCAGTGAAAACAAAAGAGGTGTCAACTCATTTGAGGAAGGAATGGTAACATCCATACCAAGACAGACAGACCAAAGGAAGCAGCAGGTCTGAGAGCGATGGGAAGGCAAGGGATCCCACCAGCAAAAAAAATACTACCCTGTGTATCCCCAGGCGACGCACACAGCTTCTCCTCCACTGCAATCACATCTCAGGTGGTTCAGATCCATCTCAAGTGGTTCACATCACTTCCAGCCATAACAGAGCAGATTTTTGGTGCTGATCGCACTCTCCCAGCCCCGCACTCGTTCACACTAACCACAGGAGATGAGGGAGACAGACCTTATCCTTGGACACCGAACCCCTGCAGCACTTGTTCCATCTCCCTTTTTCCACGATTCAGCCAAACAGCAAGATATCTATGAATTGACGTGCCGGCTTTGAGACAGTGAGAAGAGTGGGTGCTATTAATGTGTATAATGTACTCAGTCCTCCCAGGGGGCACCCTCTCCATCCCTCTGATCTCTCAGAGGTCTGCAACTGTCCCCCCCAAAGGGCTGCACACATCGGTTCAGGGTATCCCAAAACTCATGGCCCTATGAAGGCCCCCAGTTCCTGGAGCACAAACTTTCATAGAATGGTTAAGAGTTGGAAGGGACCCCCAGTTCCTGCCCTGGGCAGGGACACCTCCCACCACACCAGGCTGCTCCAAACCCCCTCCAACCTGCCCTTGAACCCCTCCAGGGATGAGGCAGCCACAGCTTCTCTGGCCAACCTGGGCCAGGCTCTCACCACCCTCACACCAAACAAGTTCATCCCCACATCTCAGCTCCATCTCCCCTCTTTCAGTGTCAAACCCTTTCCCCTCATCCTAGGGCTCCCCTCTCTGATCCAGAGTCCCTCCCCAGCTTTCCTGGAGCTTCTTTAAGGACTGGAAGGGGCTCTAAGGTCTCCCTGGAGACACTGAAGGTGTCAAGAGGCACAAGGAAAAGAGAAAACTGGAAAAAAAACAACCCAGGTTACAAATAATTACAGCATCTCAAGCAAGGTACCTCTTCGGAGACTGAAATCTGAACAAGGCCACTGGGGAGAGAGAATGGGGACGGTGCCCCAGATCTTTTTTTTTTTAATATACATTAAACTGGAATTATCTCAGTTATACTATAAAAGTCACACACCCAGAGCACCGCAATCTCAAACCCTCCCTTGCCTGGCCACACGCTGCTGATCAGGGCTGATGAGAAACGCAGAGGACTTTTGCACATACTGCAGAAATTGAATTCTTAGAAAAGCCTTTCGAGCGCACGGGAGGGAAGGAAACCTGGTTTGTGAGTTTGTGGGCAGAAGAGAGATCAAAGAACGGTCATTGCCGACAAATTACAGACGTGATAACTCAGGTGTGAGCCCAGGGACGTGAGAGGGACCTTCTGAAAAATCAGGTGGCATTAAGCGGTGCTGGATGAGCATCTAAGAAAATGCTCTGGGCACCTTATTAAGCTCAAATTAGAAGTGGAGAACTCTTAAGTCCTGCCCTGTTTCAAATGCAATTCAACTTTGAGAAGGGGCTGCTGCATTTAGAAGTGCTTTTTTTTTTTTTAAGAAAATAGGAGCACTAGAGCCAGTGCACTACTTCAGGCTGAGTCCTGCAGGATTCCAGCAGGAATCCCAGGAAGGCAGCAGAGCAGCCCGATTTTGTCCAGCTTTTTTCCAAGATCACAGCAAAGGTGGCTTTAACTCCTGCCTTGGAGAAGAGCCACAGCCGGTTCTGCAGAGACACACACCACGGTTTAAAAAATAAGTGGGTTCTGAGAGTAAGTCACTCTCACCCTCTGTTTCGGTGCTACACGGCGAGCGATGAGCCAGGAGAAGCTCGAGGGGAAACCACAGACCCGGCGGCTGCGGCCCCAGGTTCCTGCAGGAGTCGGGGAAAACAACCTCCCGCGAGGCCCCTGTAAAACCTGACAAAGCGCCGAGACACAGACAGAAACCAGCGTTTGTCCCGGAGGAGACAGGATTCCTGTCGATGCTGATAAAGCTGGAAATGTGCTTGCACAAGGGCCGGCAGCAAACCCAAAGAAACCCTTCGCACAAAGCAGAAGTTAACTATTATTCCTCTGGGGATCAGCTGTTGCCAGATCTCACATGACACCCCAAAAAGTGCTGAGATAAATTCCAAAGCGTTAAAAAAAAACACCACCAAACAACCACTCAATATTTTGTGAGATACCTTCATCCTGAGCAGGGAGGTAACCAAGGCAAAAACCCTGCTCCAGGCACCCTGAAGGTTTGAGTTACAGCTTATCTCAAACGCCCGCAGAAGGCGTCCATGGAGGGAGTCACCATTTTCTGCTGAACGCGAGGTTTTGCTGCCGAAGAAGAGCAATTTTCCCTCTAGGGCTGCAGCCACGACACAAAAGTCCCCAGCCCTGCACCAGGGCCATCTCCCCCCCAGCCCAGGACAGGGACGGCCCCATGGGGCTACAGATGATTGAGCCCTGGAGGGTATGAGCCCCAAAACCTGAATTTCTGCCTTCTGAGCTAATTTGGTTTGTTTTTAAAGGGAACTGGGGCTTCTTGGGGACAGTCCCAAAATATTTCTCCCTTGTGCCAAAGTGTGAGAACCTTCGCTCGGTCTCAGATCTGAGCTTCCCAGAGCTGACCCCACCAGCTCCATCACGGCACCGCTGCGAGCCCGGCGGGATGAAGGTTTTTCAAACCATTTTTGTGCTGATCAGTCCAAGTGGAACAGCTCAGAAGAAAAGAAAGAGGTTTATTCTAGAGCTTGAAGAACCCTTTGCATGTTTAGCTGCTGCCCTGTAAAACCAAGCAGCTAATTTTTAGCCACTTTCCTGCAAGAGCAGAAGAGAAATTGAGGAGGATGGTTTGCCGAGGCTCCAACCAGCGCTTTACGTGACTCATGCATTTGTGTTTTTTCCACGCCGAAACCAGTGAGCAGGGGCAAGGGCTGCTCCTTTTCTCTCGGGGGCCGGCGGCAGCGGGATGAAAATTGGCAGGAGGTGCCCCTGAGGACTGGTGTGCAGATCGCTCCTCTCCCCGGCTCCCATTTCAGCCTCACAAGGGGAAAAAAAAAAAAATAGCTATATATTGTGGTTTTTTGAGGAAGCTGGTGCTCTGCACGGGTCGCGGGGCGGTGGGTGTGACGCTGGCACCGATTTTATTGCAACGGGGAAAGGAAAAGGAGAGAAATTACTGGCAGCGTGGCCTCTCCTGTTGGCAGAGCTCCCCGGCCCCAGGAATGCTTTATAAGGAAATTTCTTGGATGAAAGCGCCTGTCCTCGTGTTACTGAGGGGTTTGCGTGTTCCGCTCCAGATGCTCCACCAAGTTATTCTTAGCAGGTAATTTTGTACAGAAGCAAAGCTGTCCCCAGGCCGGGGAATATCTGCAGGAACACCCAACCGAGGAAAACACAGCAGCCCCTGGGCCCCGAGGGGCAGAGGGGAGTCCCGGGAGCCGGGGGCTGAAGCGGCTCCTGGCACAGACGATGCCTGGACGGTTAAACCGGGCTTTGCCCAACCTCTGGCTGCGAGCGGTCAGGGACCTGCTGGTGGCTTCCCCATCGATCCCCTTTCACCATCAGGTGACGGGAATATAATGGGAGGCTTCCAAGTTCAGGTTCTCTGTTTGTTTGCAGGGGGTGCCCTCTTCCTTCCCCGATCAATGATTCACGGCCACGTCGTGGTGGCAATGCAGAGTCCAGATTAATAAAAAAAAAAAAAAACCAACTTACAGCTAGTTTTTAAGAAGATGGAGCTGACTGGGTTGGAGCTGAACTCAGCTCAAATTCTGCCAAAGGCACTGAGGAAGAGAGTGAATTATCAGTGTTTTGGGGCCGGTTGGTTCGACCGGGTTGTTCTGACCCAGGGCACCTGGATTGTTCGTTTCCATCAAACAGTTCCCCGTCATAAATCAAGCTGAGGAAAGCAATAGGTAGGAAGCAGAGATGCACGTTGGGCTTAGGAGCACCCAGACTAATTGCTGAGTAATTTGGCTCTCAGCAGACACTTCTGCACCAGTAACACTGGAGTCTCTCTGGGCCGGACTGGCAGAAAAACTGAATCGTAAGGAAAGAACAGCTCACGCGTGAGCTTCTGTGTACAGGGAGCAGGGAAGGAGAAATCCAAAACAGAGGAGATTTCTCCAGGCCAAGCTGCCATCAGGACTTATAAAAAGCAACTTTCCTTTCCGATTTGTAACCGAAATAGCCGAGTGCCCAAGAAGCAAAGTGTAACTGCCTTTACTCAGTCAAATGGCATCTGAGGATTCCAGATGAATTCCCGGGAACTACAGCAACCAGCAACTCGAAGCTGCCAATATCCATTGGATTTTAATAAGCACGACCCAGATGTAAATCGCCCGCGGGCGGAGGGGGCTGTAGGTACACAGCTAATAAAGGTGTCTGGGAGCCGAAGCGATCTGGAGACAGTCCTGGGCTTCAGAATTTAAACAAATACTAAACAAATGAGGTGGTGCAGGGGAGCAGAGGAATGCTGGCCTCAGGGCTGAGGAATGCGAGCCC
This sequence comes from Tringa tobata, assembly GCA_033628505.1. Lineage (NCBI taxonomy): Eukaryota > Metazoa > Chordata > Aves > Charadriiformes > Scolopacidae > Tringa > Tringa tobata. Next base: position 24,603 of record JAHREE010150768.1, on the reverse strand, counting down.
GTCCAGACACAGCAAGAGTATCTGCACCCTGTGCTGGGGCAGGGGGGGAAACCAGCTGGAAATAGGTGAAGTTACTGCTGTTTCGGCACTTCTACATATATCTATTCTTAGAAAAAAAACAACAAGCCTAGATAAAGAATAAGCAAACCTGTTTAATGACAATGTGCCTACGCAAACCCTTGTTCTGCAACTTGAAAGCGCAAATTCGAGGAGATTCAGATAAGAGATTGAGGGCTTTCACACTAGAAAGTTACAAATCAATTACAGAATCAATTGGCAGTTGGATTCTTCACCTAAATCCCCTGCACCCTCTCAGCCATCTGCCTTTCAAACAGACCCCGTTTCCCAGCAGGACAGATCTCCTTCCCACCTCCCGGCTCGTCTACAAGTTCACACAGGACTGAACTGCTCTTCCAGTCAGCCCGCACCCAGGGCTTCCTATCTCACCAGAAAATAAAAAGGTTTAGTTTAAAAATCCCAGTAAGCATTTTTTGCGCATCGATAGAAAAGTGCTTAGGCAGCTCGAAACTTCAAAGAATTTATTACAAGGCGGATGAACGGGGTTTAGCTCAGGCCAGCTCCGGGGCTCCCCGGCCGCAGGTGACACCGGGAGCGGGGCTGCAGCACCGCCGTTTTCTAGAAAACTACCCCAAATCTGATATTTAGGCGACCTGCACTGTACATGCCACCGTCCCGACTCATTAAACAGCGACGGGGAAGGCTCTGAATGCCCGTCAGCATCTCGCACACCAGGACACACGTGGGGTTTGCTGTGTGTGACCAGCTCGGCCGGCTCCCGGGCCAGCAGAGCAGCATCACACACACAACACCCTCGGACCGGGAAACCCCAGCTCTGCGGCGGCTGAAAGGATATAGTCTTGTTTCCCCAGAGTTTCGGTGTTTCAAAAGAAAGGCTGATTTAATTACCCTGGCCCTTTGCCACCTGGGCAGAGGCAGGACCGAGCAGCGACTTGCCCAAACTTCAGGGACCCCCCCCTTTTTTCCTTCCCAGCTCCCCAGCCCTCCCCAACCACGGCTCTTCCAAACCCCTGAATTGTTATCCCAGGTGGGAAAATGGGAAACCCAGCTCTGTGCTGGCGGGAGGAAAGCCCCCGAAGGGTATCTGGATGCGCAGGTGGAGCGTGTGGGAGGGCAGGAAGGACAGAAAACCAGCGCCAGTAAGAACTGACTCAGCAGCGCTCACCCCCCCCCTCATTATCTCCCATCGGGGAGCAAAAATGTTAAAATACACTTTCAAAATGAGAAAGCGCCGGGGCTGGTTTATATAACGCTGCCAGGTTTAACTCCTGCAGGTTACACCCAGAGCACAGAGACACCGGGAAGAGGCGGATGGGAGACCGTATCACAAGAGTATGTCTCCCCCCCAGTAACAGGGGGGCTGCAGAGGAGGCCAAAGGACCCCAATTCCCACGGGATCACGGCCCATATGACGGGAAGGGAGAGTCCGGGCAGCAGAGGACAAAGTCCTTACCCTGGCTGTCAACATCAGCCAGAACATTGCAGCTTTGCAGCCACCGCAGGGTACAGCGTGTTATTGTTTCCCCTGAAAATAGCTAAATAAATTATTTAAAGCATTAACTATGCCCCAAAACAAACAACACGCTCAGTAGAACAGGAGTAACGTCGCAAGTTGAAAAAAAATAGACTTTTTTCCCCACTTAGGTAAGGAGCAGAAGCATCAAAGCTGGCAGCTCCGGTACAGAGAGGCCACCAGGGCCGGCTGAAGGGCCACCGTGAAGAAAACTGAAAGAACCCCCTGCTGTAACTTGTTTTTTCCATTATCTAATATTAGTGCATGTAGGTATTTCTGAACCCTTCTGCAGCCCGTTCAAGCTAATTCCCAGAAAATCACGTGCCCACGCAGCGAGTTCAAACTAGGAAACCTTCCAATGTTTTCCGGAGAAGAGCCGCGATCCCCGCGCAGTACGGACGGCGATTGGAAAAACCTGCCTTCTCGGTGGCCTGCCAGCCCCTGACCCCAACCAGCACCTCTTTAAAGCCTTCCAGCCACCTCTGCCCCCCGATGTGTGTCAAACCCTGTGCTCCGAGGCTCGGAGGGACTGAAGCGACTCCAGGAGGACAGAGAGCTGCTGCAGAACCACATTGGAAAACATCTGCAGAAATACTAAGTGCTCAGAAATTAGTGCTCCTACACCAAATACATGACAAGAGCCTCCCTGGTCCACAGCTGCAGGAGCAGGGCAGTGGTATCAGACCTGAAGGGTTCATTTAATCCATCTTAAAAAAAAAAGAAAAAGAAAAGAGTAAAACCACCACAGACATTTCCAGCCGCTCTGGACACTCAGTCACGATCGATTCCCACCTCCTCCAGCTGCGGGCACGAAGGGCATGAGTCACAGAAGCCACTGAGCTGGGCAACACCTCTGCCAGCCCCACGGGTCCCCTCTGACCCTTCTCCCCCCCGGGATGAACACTTCATAGTGCCCAGAAACCAACACACACACGTTGAGCCTGTGCAATGACGTTGTATTTCACAGAATCCACGGAGATGGTTCTCGGGACAGCCCTGCAGGGACAGGGACAAGAGCTTCTGGCCCTTAAGTTTTTGATTTGAACAGTGGTAGGTCTTTATGCAGCCAGCCTTCCCCTGCCGTTCCACATCTGGAACAGCTGCTGAGGGCAAAAAAAACACCCGGGTTGTGCTGATTAGATATCTTCAAGGGAAAAAAAAAATAATAAAAAAATCCTGCCTAGAGGGCAAGGAGGCTGAAAGCCACCCAAAAGCCTCCCTACAAATTTTGGTATGAAACAACACCTTATTTAGACAGTTTGAAAAATGTTACAGAGGGACACTCTGGCTGGGAATTTGCATAATAGGCGTCTACATCTTGCTTACCTAACGGGGGAAGAATCCCGTCTGTCAGTAAGTCTAGACTGTGGTGTTGAATCCAGGGGACCGGTGGAATCTCCTGGCCAGAAATAACACCCGGCGCAGGGCAGGGTGCTGCCATCTGCTGTCACCCACCACGGGGACGGCCACCTCCCTCGTTGTGGTCATCTCTGGACCGGGGATGCTCTGCAGAGCTGGGCTCAGCGCTGAGGGTGGCCTGAAAAGCCATCATCATCCTCCTCTTCCTCCTTGCAAACCCTGGCTGAGTCCTCCAAGAGCTACAGGGAGAGCTGGAAGGACTGGTGTCCACCCTGTGCCCCCCTCTCCCGTGCTGCTGGACCATCCTGGAGCTGCAGTTAAAGCACTGGTGGCGTGACACTATTTTATTAAAATGCATAGACATTATTTAATGAGAAAAGGCCGCCGCCTAACAACAGCTTTCCAATTTCAAAATACTCCAAAGGCTTAAGAGTGGCTTAACAGAGACCTCTGCAGCTCAGACAGACTCACTGCAGGCAATTTCCCACTGAACTGGATTTTTAGAAGACACAACACCCAAAAGGCACAAAGGTGGACATGTAGCCACTGTTTCCACCTCCAAAAGCCTTGCTGTGGACACCCAGGGCAACACAGAACCTCTGGGTTTGGAGTCACATAGATCTCAGCTCCTCCAACCCCCAAAGCAGGACCAGCCCGACCCGCTTATCCCCAAATTCCCAAAGGGGACGTCAAACACCTCCCGAAAACAGGGGAAACATACCCTCAGGCTCCTGCCCTTTCAGTCCCAATGCCTGCACTAATAGAAGCCAGCGACACGCTCCTGCTCTGCTTTGAAACCCAGCACCCTTGATCTCAAGATAATCCATCTCCAGGACAACAGGGGGATGTCAGCAAGATCCTCTATTCTGGGCGCGGGGTTTGTCGTCTCACCGAGCCCGAGCTCCTTCACCTTGCTGGTATTTCACATGCGGGACGGGAAATATAGGATTTCACAAAAGGACCTGCTGATGCACCAAGGGGCTTTTGAGGCTCCATGGAAAACACTCGGGCCAAATATTACACCCTGCAAAGATGGAGGTGACCAGGGAAAGGCGACACCAACACTCAGGAACCGCAGCCCGTACCCTGCTGGGAAACTCTCAGCTACTGAGCGTTCCAAGCAGCAACAGAGATCATTCCTTTAAAGCCTCTGAAAAGATTTCTAAGTATTTCATCTAAGCAGCTGCACTCAAGAGTCGGCATCTGGTGGCCAGCAGGGCAAGGATGGACAAATGGGACACGGCCAGACCCAACCACAGCGTGTGGTGCCACGGAACTGCCATCCGTGCAAGGTTTGAGACCGTGGAAGAAAAAGATGTGTGAAAAAACTGCAGGAAGTATTTTGGAAAAGGAAGCAATGGAAACAGGCTGGTGAAATGCTGCTTCCAGGAAGCTGGAAGAGACCAAACCCATCACTTCCTCCAAGGACACTAGAGTTTACCCATCCGACGTGGCCCATCTCCTTTACCCAGTGAGGCTTGGTAGGTGATGAACTACAGCTACAGGTGTCATTCCCGTTTAAATCAAAGTTAAATACTGGATTTGGGGCACAGGGGCTGCTGATTGATTCTGTGCTCTGAGATCACACAAAGCAATTTAAAAGAGCACAACTGATATTGAACTTATTTCTTCTGTAGAAAAGTCATGAGGCTTTAATCACCATACTGCTTCATTAACTGGAGATTACTAATCCCAGGATTTGTTAGTCAGCACTACCAGACAATGGTTTGGTGTTGACTGTTTGTGTAGGGAAGATTGGAATTGATGATTTAATCATTTTAATGGAACACAAGGTGATTCACAAGAGCTGTCCTCAGCAGAACGGACAGAAATCATTACGGTTTTGCCTCGTCACAGATTTCCAGAAAGTAACAGCTTGAGTGGGATCGACGCAAAGGTGAGAGAGAAGGGGGCAGGACAAGTGAGGGACGCACCTTAAATCAAGCGCTGGGATCTCCTGCCTCTGCCTTGACCGTCCTGCTCAGAGGGCAGGGAGAAGACCCGACATTTGCAGCACTCTGGATCCCACCACCGAGCAAACCCGCTGCTACACAGAACGAAAACCCCATGGTTTGCAGCATCCCCTCCCCGTGTGCCCCGGGGGAACACGTACACACGTACACACGTACACACGTACACACGTACACACGTACACACGTCCCAGCAAAGGCTGGATAAAAAAGGAAACCGAACTCCATCGCGCAGCTCGAGCAGTTAGAGCCTTCCCCTGGCTCCCACACACACCTCACGCCTTCTGACTAAGAGGGACACGTTGTCTTCGGAATCTAGAGATCTCCTTGCCTAATTAAGGAGGTGGATTACTGTTACATAAACGAGCGGAACGTGGCTCCGCGTGGGCAGCCAGCAATGGCCAGCCTTTGTCTCAGAGCACCAGGAGTCACATCAGAGGCACGGCCACCGCAGCCGGGCAAACACCACCGTGGTGGCATCTGCTGTGGCGTTTCCCCACTGTAACAGGTAAAACCTAACCATCAACGGAGGGAAAAATATGAACGAGGGAACGACACGGCGAGTTTCCCCAAGGGCAGAGCTGCTCTTGCTCACCTTCTTACTGCGCTGAAGCAGTTCCGGCTGCCGTCTCGCAGGGCGCGTGTGAGGCCGGGGATCCCGGGTCCGAGTCCCTCTGGAAAGGAAACAGGGATTTAGGAGATCATCACTGATACCCTAAGCAGATGGGGTACTATAAATGAAGTTATAATTCAGAATACAGTATATTTTACTCCATTGACTGCAATTTTATCATCGCAATATTGACTTCAATAATTAGCGCAATAAGGAAGGCATCGCCTTCGCTGCAGTTGTTTTACCCATATCAGTTTTCCAAAGAACTCAACGTCCCAGGTATGTTTTGAAATAAACATAGATTTGTTTGAATTTTACAGTTATTCCAAGCATATCTTTTGACAGGGAACTCATTTTTATTTACTTTTACAACTAACACCTGGAGTTCACCCTGTGCATTTCAGACACTGAACGTGTGGCATCGGAAATGGGAGAGAAATAAAGCTTCAAGTGAGAGTTCACTTAAATATTTTCTGCTCTCGATGTCACTGCAGTCTGATTTCTGGATCACAGTCAACAGATGTTGAGCATAAAGTCCCCCGTGGTGGGAGAGGTGGTTTGGGGGGAAAATGCTGTGTAACAGTGTTTTAGCAAAGAAGCCAAAGTCCTCTGGCGGAACACAGACATCCTGGCAAGCACGGTTTTCAAGAAACAAGCACACACACACAAAAAAACACGGTCTAGGAATGAGCTGGCCTTAAGGAAGCATTAAAAACACCCTGAGAAAAACCAAGTCATGCTCAGCTTTCTCACATGTCGGGATGCTCCTTCCCGCTTCCCAGTAGGACATTGCTCAACCCTCCTCCGTCAGCCCTGTCCCCCCCGCTCAGCTCCGAGGGATTGGTTCCAGGAACCCATGGGAGCTGAAATCCAACCCCGCTTGTTTTCTCCACTTACTGGCTGAACACAAACAACATACTTTTTTTTTTTTTTTTTTTAAAGGAGTAAAACCTACGTCATTTACTCTCCGCTGGGCTTTAGGCCGTGGTTTGCCTTTGCCCCTTTCACCTCCGTCTTCCCCAGATTTCAGTAAATCAAAGGGTGAGGAAGAGCCCTCTTGCCAAAGCAATCATTTTAAAATCAATATTTAATTTTTTTTTTTTTTTTGCAGAATAGCAATTCTCACCAATATCATATTATATACCTGCCCCATACGGGGAGGGAATGTGGCAAGGAGCCCGAGCCTTCCTCACAGCCCCAATTAGTAAATTCCAAAGCCAGGGCCTGGCTCGTTGCGATCATTCCTGCTACTGCAGCACGGGGCTGCCCGATTCCCCCCTCAGAATTCAGGAAGAAGCTCAAAGGGAGGGAAATTGAGGGGATTTTGTCGAGCAAGTGGCACAGCCCTCCCAAAATACAGCCCAGGGAACAGGCGAGGAGCACACGTGGGACTGGCGAGCTGGGAAAGCAGCACCCAAAGGTCCTGCGGGTAAAAAATGCCATCAGGAACACGGGAAAGGAATGGAGATTATTGCACGATATCCTGCTAATTGCTGAAAACGATGGCTTTGTACCCATAAATCGAAGGCTGCGCTGAGCCAGCCTCCAGCTGCAGCCCCCACTCCATCACCTCCCGAGCCTTCCAGCTCGACATGATTTCATGGCATGAGAAAATAATTACGGCTTCGAAATTGCAGGCAGATTGAAATAGCAATTCGCTTGGCCCCGAGAAGTATGTGCAGTTGTTGGAGTGCCTCTGGTGCTCTGTGAGAGCTGATAAACGCTGAGCTGCTGCGTTGGCCACCGCCTCCGAGCTGCAAGAGAGAGCTCAAGGCCTCAATCACAGAGAACCCACCCAAAATCAAACCCTCCTTTTGACTAAACGAAACCTTGAAGCTGTAAATGAAGTGTCAACCTGAAATGACAACACTCTTTATTCTTATTTGTATTATTCTTCCTTGAACTTTGTCAATGCACTTGATTGCTTTTTTTGCTCCCACCAGCCCAGGTTGCTCCAAGCCCCCTCCAACCTGCCCTTGAACCCCTCCAGGGATGGGGCAGCCACAGCTTCTCTGGCCAACCTGGGCCAGGCTCTCACCACCCTCACACCAAACAAGTTCTTCCCCACATCTCATCTCCATCTCCCCTCTTTCAGGGTCAAACCCTTCCCCCTCCTCCTAGGGCTCCCCTCGCTAATCAAGAGTCCCCCCCAGCTTTCCTGGACTCCAGGTCCATGGGAGCAGCCTCTCACCCCAGCTCCTCTGGTTCCCCATTAGCCCAGCTCCACGGAGCCCCCAAAACTGCACCCGATGAACAACAACATCAGACTTTTGAACTGGAAGTTAATACACAAGGAACAGTCTGCAGCGGGGAAAAAAACAAAACAAAAAAAAATAGAACAAGAACAAAACAACCCCAGGACTTTCCAGCTGAACACAACACCGTCTTTGGCTTTCCGCAGAAACCAGCCCTCTGTTGACAGAGTGGCGGGATCCGACTCCAGGGGCTGGTCTGTTCCTGCTCGGAGAGGGAAAACAAGCCTGACCTCAGCGTGCTGGAATAAACTCTGCCCCCTCCTTCCTTCCACGCTTCCCACCCGGTGCAAAGGTAACCGGCACCATCGCCGCGCACGCTCCTCGTGCCTGACACCCCGAACACGGCCGGCGAGAGCCAAGGAGGTAAATTAAGATGAACTGGCCGAGCTCCCACCAGCCATTCTTCAGGCGACGGCGGCCGGCGCTTCCCAGCTGGGCAAAGGCCTCCCGTCACTCAGGCAGCCCCCGGTACGTTAAGTACGGGCAGTATTTAGCACGTACCTTGGGCAGGGACAGCCAAGGGCTCCCGGCAGACACTGCCCCGTCGCCCGCTCGATGCCGTTTCCCACCCCGGCCCCTGAGAGGCTGCAATTTCCTCCTGGAGGATATTGAGCACACAAACACACGGGGTTGGAATGGACCTCTGGAGATCATCTCCTCCAACCCCCCTGCCACAGCAGGTCCACCCAAAGCAGGTCCCACAGGAACGTGTCCAGGGCGGTTTGAATGTCTCCAGAGAAGGAGACTCCACCACCTCTCTGGGCAGCCTCTGCCAGGGCTCTGCCACCCTCAAAATAAAGAGGTTCCTCCTCGTGTTTAGGTGGAACTTCTAATATTAAAGTTTGCGCCCGTTCCCTCTTGTCCTGTCCCTGGGCACCACTGAAAAAAAGCCTGGCCCCATCCTCCTGACACCCACCCTTGAAGTATTTATAGACATTGATCAGATCCCCCCTCAGCCTTCTCTTCTCCAGACTAAAAAGCCCCAAGTCCCTCAGCCTTTCCTCGTAAGGGAGATGCTCCAGGCCCCTCATCATCTCTGTAGCCTCTGCTGTACCCTCTCCAGCAGCTCCCTGTCCTTCTGGAACTGGGGAGCCCAGAACTGGACCCCGGTGCTCCAGATGGGGCCTCCCCAGAGCAGAGGGGCAGGATGACCTCCCTCCACCTGCTGGTCACACTCTTCTTGATGCACACCAGCGCTTGTCAGCAACACTGCCCCAGCAAAACACCTAAAAGCCGTCGTGCAAGGCCCAGAGCGGCTCCACCATTCTCATTAAAACCACTAAAATTATAGAATGGTTAGAGTTGGAAGGGACCTTAAAGATCAAGTTCCAACCCCCCTGCCATGGGCCAGGGACACCTCCCATCAGAGCAGGTTGCTCAAAGCCCCATCCAGCCATAAAATGCCGGGAATGTGGCACACCAAGGGGTTTGGGAAATAAACCTCTATTTGGCCCTTCTTGACCTATGTGCTGTGGACAATGTGGGCCACAAGCCCTTGCTCATTCCCGCTCTGCCAACACGCAGGCGGTGAAAGCACCAGCAGTTTCAGAGATACCTCGAGGGGAGGGTGGGCAGCGTCGGGGGGAATTCCTGTCCCAGCTCCCTGGAAGCAGCAGCAGTTGGTAACGCAAAGCATCTCCCCGGGGCCGGAGCCGGCAGCTGCCAACGTTCCCTCGGAGCCGGGGCACGGCTGGAAGGAAGCCGGATCATGAATTCCAGCCCACCAGGAACCCCGCGGTGCAGGAACGCCGTGGGAGGCTCCCCCCAAAAAGGGCCTTTCCAGCGGCACCGGCCCAGCTCACCGGCAGCAGGAACTTGTTTGACTTCCCTCCGACTCTCCCAGATCCGGCAGATCACAGAGCAGGGCAGGCAGCCGATGCCATCGACCGTTCCAACTGTGATTAATGAAAAAGTTCTACAAGATCAGAGAGAACTCAGGAACAGAGGATTCAAAGCCTCCTCCTCCTGCAGCGAGCAGCTGCTGGGTGTGCCACCAGTCCTCAGGGTTTTTAAAGGGTGCTTGAATACACGGCGAAGTGTAAAAGTCAAAGACGCTGCATTTATTCGATGACTGAGACCCCAAGCCCATCGCCTTGGCAGATTCGGGTTGATATCAATAGTCTTGACAACCCAACTTGGGGTTTTAAAGCATGAACTAGAAAAAACTACATTTGCACAGGCTCCAAAGACTCACTCTGTCCTGCAGCCCACTCATTTTGCCATTAGAGCTCAAAGGTTTTGAGCTCTTTAGACAAAATAGAGCCAGTCAGCACAGTATTCCTGCAGCCCAGCCTTGGCATTCCCGATCCGGAAGAGAACCCCGCTCCGTAAGAGCCGGGTGACACATCCCAGTGTGGGGGTGGAGGGAACTGTGGCCTCCCCAGCCTCGAGGATGATGCCACCCCATCCAGCGCTGTTAGATAACACAGAACAGCTCATGGAAAATGACGCTGTCAAATAACTAAAGGCTCCTCTTCAGATGCCCGATGGATTCCCCCGATGGAGGAAGGTGGGGACTGTGACATGCCATACCCTGGCACTCAATTAAAGCATCCCTGACCCAGAGATAACGAACCCGCGCCGCGATGCACCCGCACGGGGCTGTGATTCAGAGCAGGGCTGTAATTACATGTGGCTTCTCACCATGGGCAAACGGGGCGCAGATCCACGCCAGACCCTCAGGTTCCCCAGCACCGAGGCGTTGGTGGAGTTAAATGGAGAGAAAACCACGAGTGAAGGTGAAGTTGCTCAGATCACACTCAAAATTAAATCACCTCAATGGGAGAACCAGCACCGGGTTGAATTCTGCAACTTACTGCTCTACCGGCAGGCAGAACATCTTGGGCCAGCAGTAAACTTCATCACGTCTCTAAAAATACACACTTATAAATAGCAATTCATTATCAAACAATCACATTTGGACAGCCCATGCAAAATATCCATGGTAAAGAGAGAGCGAGCTTGCAAAGCGGAACTTTTCCCCGTTAACTCCTCCAAGGATGAGCAGATGGCTTTTCCCCTGGCCCACACAAACCCCTGCCATTTTCCAGCGTGCAGCCCAGGGTTTTTGCTAAGGAACAGCTGCCGCAGCCAGGGCACATTTGCTTTTGGAAGCAAATCCCTAATTGTCAAGTCGCTGGGAAGTTCTGTTCTGGCAACTTGCTCTGGAACGTTTTTGGGTTTTTTTAAGTCCTAAAAAGGGAAGGCTTGGAGGGGAGGGGAGGGAGAAAGGGCCTTCCCTGTGTCCTGCGGCGCTTCACACCTCAAGGGATCTGCGCTTCGAGCTCCAACAGCCCAGAAACCATCTGACAGGCCCCGCACTACCACACTTGTCACTTAAAGTCCCTTTAAGGGGGGGGGACTTAAGTGGCTTTAAGTAACTTTAAAGGCAAAGTCTGGGCAGCAGCTGCTCCTGTGAAGCTCGGAGCCTTTGGGGTGTGCAAGGAGAGCCGTGGGAAGCGGTGCTGGGGGACAGAGAGCAGCCCAGCACCCTGGCCACAAGCCCAAAGGGGGCCTAGCACCCCGGCTTTGTGCCCAAAGGGGGGCCCCACCCCCAGCCACGAGCCCAAAGGGGGCCCAGCACGACTTGGAGCCAAGAAGAGCTTGGGTCCCCCTTGGGCCCATCTAGGGGGGAGAGGTTTCACCTGGGGGAAGGTGCAACCGGCACCCAGCCCTGGGGAAAAAAAAAAAAAAAAAAAGATTAATTCATAACCAAATTTAAGTGTGAAATGCCTGGAACGCTCACGGAGGGAAGGCAGAGCTGTAGAGGTGGAGAAGGAGCAGTGCAGGATCCCAGCACCGCAGTCCCTGTCCCCAGCAGAGTGGTCCCTGTGCAGGTCAGGGGTCCAGAAGGGCAGTTACTGCACAGATACACATTCCTGCTCAATGCCTTGTTTTGCCTTTGAACAAAAAGAGGGAAAAGTTCAAAATAAACCTTGCAGGCAGCAGCGCTCTGCTTGCCAGAGTTCATTCTTTAAAGAAAGGGGACAAACTCACTCCCAGGTAAATATTTGGGGTTCCAATTCCACTTCGCAGCATCTCGTTCAACACTTCCGAGGTTTGAGAGAGCCCAGAATTCACTCAGGACAGGGCTCCATGGAAATAACAGGGCTTATTTCAGCAGCAACAGAGCTATTTTTAAAACTTTTACTTCTGGGATGCCAATTTCCTGAAGCTGTTTGGAAAATCGAATTTAAAAATGCACAAACACTAATGGAACAAAAATGTGCCGTAGCAACAGGCGCCGTTTGCTGGGAGATACGCTGGATTTGTTCCTGGACTTTCCAACTTGCTTTCCTCCACAAAATTCACCTTTTCCTCCCTTTAGAGGAAAGATTAAGAATAGCAAAATTATTTGCTTATAGAAAAAAGTTTATTCCTAAAAAAAAAAAAAGTCAATCCCTTCCAGTTTTAGCAAATGCCTCCAGCTGTTACAAACAGATGAACCCGGGGACAATACACCACTTTACTCCAGGGATGCTTAGGTTTAAGGGAATTCGATTAGCTCAGAGGCTCTGCCAGGCAAATGAGCTACACAAGGAGGTCTTTTATGGCACTAACAACCTCCTAAAAATCAGAGGAATTTTAAAATGTACACCAACTCAACAACTGCTTGAAACAGGAAGAGGAGGTGAAAGAAGATCCCGCTGAAGCAGCAAAGGAGAATTCATTACGCTGGAAATACCGGAGCCACACACAGATGGGACACTGAGGTTTGTCATTCTTGAAGTGCCATCGTAAAAGCGCGCAGGCATTTGCTTTTAAATATTAGGCCCAGCAGCTGAAGGGCGTAAAGTGCAGCTATTTTCATGGGCTGCTCCACCCACCCGGGAACGGTGCCAGCAAAAGTAATAGTCACCAACAGGTTTTTGACTTCGAATCACTAAAAACACCCACCTCCCTGCCCCAAAAAATTACGACAAACCAGCGATTCTTCTGATCTGGCACTAAAGCACCCCCCAGGAGGGGATCTTCCCCCCCTTTCCTACCCAATGGGTAAAATTCACCTTGTTCTGCCCTTACAGAAAGTGAGAAGGGAAAGAAGAAAAACATCCCGAGGAAGGACTCAGCTTCAAGGTTAATAGTTTGAAACGTGGATGTTTCTCCTGGGATACGGTTCTCTCTCACAGCAACTTTGGAGGTTATTTCAATGTACTTTCATGTTACGCAAGCTCCCTCTCTTCTGGGGGCTACCCAGCAATTTTATACAGGCAATTAGTAAAAAAACCTAAACGCCTTAATGAACCCTGGGAAAGAGGGTGCTCTTGCTACACCAGTGATTGCCAGGGCAGAGAGTTTCTGCAGGACATAAGTCACCAATCAAGGTGCCTTCAGGCAACTTTAGGAACTGAAAAAAACCTGACAGCATTAAAAAATCAGGTTCCTAAATAAGAGTTTGGGGTGAGAGAGCCCCGAGTGGCAGCTGGCTGTTCAGAGCTGTTCCGTGAAGGAATAGAAAGGGGTTCACAAGCAGGTCCTGAAAAAGAGAAGCCCAACCCAGCAGCGACTCCTCCCTCTCAGGCCCTGCTGCAGAAATGGCTTAAAAAGGGGAAAAAAGGCACCCTGGGCTGAGGAGAGATGGGTGCTTTTGTACTTCAATAAAAATCTGCTTCTTTACTCAACAAAGCTTCGCTTTTGAGACAGAGACTGGCATAAGCGTGGCCTGTTTGGAGCCCTAAGGCAAAATATTACAATATAGCAACCTCCATGAGTTTCCCTTTTTTTTTCTCCCCGGTTCCTTATGTTTTGAATTAAGTCTCCAGTTGACTCTGACTCAGAGCTGATCCCATGAACATCGTTCCCCTCTTAGAGGGGACGCCAAGTGCAAAAAACTAGGGCAAAATGACGCAAGTGGGACAGAGAAGGGACATTTTTTTAGGAAAGTGAGGCAAGAGGAAGCGCTGCCGCGTCCCTGCCGGAGCCTGGGGAAAGGACTGACACTCACAGGGTGAGACACAGCTCCGAAGACATTTGCTAACGAGCCTGCCAGTCAATTAGTCATTTCAAAGGGTTTCAAGGACTTGTGCTCTCAGCCTTCTGGAGAGGATGCTATTCCTCCGCTGTGCGGTGCCGCTGCCAGCGACACACTGCCCTCTCTTGGGGACTCCAGAGCCAGCCCCGCCGCAGGACGCCCAGCACCAACCCACACGCTCTTGGCATCTCTTAAGGAGTAATTCTTGCCCAAAAGGCAAGTCAGAGGCGACCAGCAACCCTGCTAAGGCTCCCCTGCCTGATGGATTGCTCTGAGGAAGAAAGCGTGAGCGCCTTTTGGAAGAGCTGCTCTTAAGGTAGGTTGGTTTTAACGAATAACCTTGAAGGTACCTTTATATCGTCCCATCCAAACTCCAGTCTTTTGACCTGGGACTGTTTGGTGGGTAACGCAGGGTGGAGAGGAACCGTGTCTACCAGGGGAATGTGCTAACGTTGAAAAAGCGGCGATACTGTGATACGGTAACAGTCATCACAGAAAAAGAACATAATTCAGAATAAGCATTTCAACTCAAAGGCAACAGCCAGACCTTGGCTTTCTGTGGGACCTCAGGGTAATTTTGGACACTTACCTTGGTCAAAGTGTCTCTGAGGGGACTCTGAGCGTGCTGACAGCACACTGACACTACTCACCTCCTCAGATATCCCTGGTTTGGGCAATCGAGGGTAGAAAGGTGTGGAAAATTAAGTGTGAGGCAGGAGAGAGGGTCTGGGGGGGCTGTGTGGTGTCCTGCTGTGGAAACGTACCTGGGCAGAGCCTTCACACCCCCTTCTTCAGCACAAAGGCACCTCGCGCTCTGGCTCGAAAAGGGACAGCTCTCCTGAAAAAGGAAACGGAGAGAGTTTTCAGCAATTAAAACATTCCTGCAGGGAATCCCTGCCACCCTGAGCGCCAGGCTTTGATCCAACCAGCTGAAGAACCTCACACCTTTTTTCTTTTTTTTCTTTTTTTTGCTGTAAAGAAGGCAGACGCAGTAGCCATATGGCTACAAAGACCCTTTTTACCCTGACAGACACAGGTGCTATTTTCTCCCTACATGAAGCCAGGCTGGATTTGGCCATCGCAGCGCTCTCCCCAGTCACCCCCTGAGGACGAGGGACACGTCACAGGGACTCGGTGACTCTGCCAGGGCCGGGGCCAGCGTTAAGGTCGGTTCCTGCCCGCAGTAAATGCAATTTCATATCCCAGTCTGAAGATGGCTCCATCGGCACGAGAGCTGTCGCCCACCCGCCCTACGCACCAGGACAAAAATAAATAAATAATAATAATAATAAAAAAATCTCATTAGGCACACAAAGAATGAAAAAATATTCCCAGTGCTTAGTCAGCCGTCAATCACATGGTGTTTGTCATACGCTGACAACAACGCTGCCGGGAAGGCAAGGAAGCAGTCACATACGTGCATTAGATATTTCTAAAGGCTGCGATGGAGAAGCTACAACAAAAGAAACTAGAGAAAAATAGCTGGAGCAGCTCATGGAAGCCGAGGAGAAAAGGAATGACAGAGACAGATTTAACTAAAGAAAGGGAAGGGGAAGGCACATCTGCAGCATTTCATTTTCTGTTCTTCCCCACAACGATCAAATTAAAAAGCCCACACACTTAAATTAAGTACAAGGTAAAGGGGAGCTGGAAATACAGTCATTCAGGATCACTATTTAGGTGAGGAAAATTGCTGCATTATATTCCTTTGTCAAGCAGCAGATAACGAAATCTGCACAAGAAAATGCGGAATTTGGACCCATCACACCAGAAGCAGAAGAAAACCAGGGAGATCTGAGGTACGGGTTCCCCTGGCAGGACCCAAGGAGCTCGGGGCCCATCAACACCCCGAGTGACGATGATGGGACACAGAAGTGGCCGTGCACAGACCCCAAACCCTCGTCCCCATCACAGCCCCAGCGACACCCTCACACGCAGCCGCGCAAATTTTAAACCCCAACAGGGTTTGTTTTTTTTTGTTTTGGCTTTTTTTAAAGCACAACACACAGAACAGAACTCGGGGCACATGTGCCCAGGACCCAATTACAGAGCCATGATTTACTAATAAACCTTTCTTCAGCAACCTTCACAGGGTTTAATCTACACCTTTGAAAACACCTCTGATAAAACCAAACCCTGGCTCCACCAACGTCCGGCAAGATTTGTCATTGACTTAAGGGTAAATATCCTCTGCACATTTCTGTTTACACTGCATTGTGTCCCAGGCTCCAGATAGGGCTGGAGTATTTAATTCGTGATGACAGGCAGTCACCTCCGCTTCCCCAACAGAAACCCCCCCCAGGGCTGGACCCGAGATGAAACCCTCCCCAGCTATTAAAAGAAAAACGTCCTGTTCATTCTAGAGCATTTCATGGAAGAAAGCACAAAGGGAATGGAGAATATGAACGTTATTATTTTAGGTGAAGCTTTTGCAAGCTCGGGTTTCCTTTAAGGAGCCCTAAAACCCCATCGGGTGACCCCGGCTGGTGCTGGAAGGGGCCACCGGGCGATAACGGGGCTGCTGCGGGTGCTCGGCCTGTTTTCATGGCAACGGCACCGAACCAGATGCTGCAAAGCTCTGCGAGGGCAAGAGCTCGTTTCCAGAGGGAACTGTTTCATGTCTAATCATTAACAGTAAAAAACACCCTAGATAAAAGCCAGTTAGCGACAGACCGAGGCCGTGATGCATTTCAAGCCGTCAGAGCCCTTACAGTCACCAGGAAGCACGGGATGTTTGCTTGTTCCTGTTGTGGCTCTCCCGTGTTTCCCCTGCCGAGGGGACAGCTTCGCAGGAAACAATATAAATCACAATTAGGAAGAGTCATCTGTTTGCTCTTCAAACCTCTCTCCCATCCGAACAGCGAGAGCAGTCACCCCAGAGGGCTGAAGGCAGCGAGATCAGACCTTCTCACACACATCAGGGCGTTTTAAGCTGCTGTTGTTGCCATTAAAGACGAGAAGCGGCGTTGGGAGCTCGCTGCCACACGGGCTGCAGACCTACCCAGTCGAAAAGGCGCAAATTTAAAATTTAAGAATACCCCTGGCTTGCCTGGTGAGGCTGCGAGGGCAAACCAACCCCAACGTCCACCCGAGGACACTCTCCTGCGTTAAATCAGCACATTGGGGAGTCCCCCCAAGAGCCTGAGATGGGATGGAGGGGCATTAACCACCCACCGGCCGTGTGGAAGAGATGGTTGGTGTCCCACGCTATGTGCCTGGTGGGGACAGAGGGGCTCTGGGCACGGAGATGGCACGGGCACGGCTGCTCTGGCTCTCACCTGCAGCTCCTGAGCATCAGCACCAGCTGGGACCTGCCAGACAAAGCCTCCACTGGCCACCACGATGATGACACATGAAACATCAGCTCCTCTCCCCCTTCCAAGAATTCTGCTGCCTTAGGACACCCGCTAAACTCCCTCCAGTCCAGCCCACGAGGTACCAACATCCACCAGCCTGCAAACTGGAACAGAGCGGTGATTGTTCCCTTTCCTGCTGACCCTACTCTCTGGGCTGAAATCCAGAGAAAACGGCAGAAAGCAGAACCTTCCGCTGCCCAAGAGGCACGAGGGTCCCTGACGATGGGCACGAGTGTCCCCATCCAGCCCCCGGAGCCGGAGCCGTGAGCGAGCAGAGGGGAGGCTGCTGCAGCTGGAGCCTGACGAGATAACACAGGAAATAAAATGGAACAAAGCCAAATCGGTTTAAAGTTGATATAAATTGTTCTTTTTCTTCGGTACCAGAGGTCTGTCGACTCCACGGATGAGCGTGGAGAAAGCCCACACCAGAACTGCCACCTGCGTCACCCTCACTAAAGCCTTCCTTTCGAAAGGAAAGGTTTATCACTTCACCTCCTGCCAAAAAAAACCCCTGTTGAATTAGACCTAGCATGCAAAGACAGGTTCTAAACAAATTTAAGTGTAAAAAAAAAAAGTCTGAAAGACCCTGAAAAAGGCAGCAGCACGTCAGCAACCCTATCTCTCTTCACTTCCTGAAGCCAAAACATGGCCCTGTTTGTCACGCAGCAACCCCAGGGCTGGCTCCCAGCCCCACGCGTGGTGCTCCCTGCCCGGAGCTGCCTCTGCCGGACCCGGCATCTCCCACAGGACCCGGCACCTTTCCACGGACACAAGGACAAAAGCCCACGGAACGTGGCATCGCGCTGTCCCCGCACCGTCGGGCCACAAATGGGCAACGCTGCCAGCACACGGCTTCACACCCTGGAACACGAAGTGAAATCACTGATTGTGAGACAGCTCCACGAAATGAAACGTTACGTGCGACGGTTTTTAACGGAGCCGTTCACTGTTTGTTCTTAATCCCCAGCCCCTGTATTTATAGCAAACCACTCACATCACAAAGCTTTGCTGTGCTTGAGAGCATCGCACAAATAAGCTTTTTTTTTTAAAAAAAAAAATTTAGAAAGAGGTATCTGAATAATACTTTGCCCTTTTTTGGTATCTTTTATGGAAAGCTTCTTAAGCAGCAATAGTTTTCTTCCCTACTAATCTGCTGTTGAAAAAAAAAAATAATCTCAGCTGCCTTGTTATAATCATGTTGATGCTCCTAAAAACCTGCAAAAGAGACTTGGGAAGTTGTTGAACTCTGCTCTCCCAGAGAGAGAGCATCACAAACCAAAGCCAGAACCATACCAATATATCCAATATATATTTGAACTTCAAAGCAAGGTGTTGCCCAACCATTGGGATTAACAAAGAGCATCTCAACCTGCATCCTCCACGATGGACCAGCTTCAGCAGGAGCTCAGGGTGACGCTCCTTCCACTGCTGAAACGCCAAGTATGGCTCATATCATCCAGAGGATGACAGCGAGACACCCAGAAGACAACAGCAGGAGTCCACAGCACCCCGAGAGCCAAGCTGGACTTCTGGCAACACGATTCCAACCCTCACCCCAGCACCTGTGAGCAGTAGGATGGTCATCCTCACTCCGGCAGCTCAGAGAGTCTCCAGTGCAAAAATAAGATCAACCACCATCAGTAGAAAAAGCCTTCGAATGCCACCGAAAGCCCACTCCTAAGGAGATCTGTTTCAGTGTCACATAAACCCAGAAAGCAAACCAATAATATTTACAGTAAGGGATTAGAGCTGAACCTTCTGTAAATCTGGTTGTGCAAGGGAACGTGCAAATCCTCATCCACGGAGAGGTTCTTACCAGCTCTCGGTGCAAGAGGTCACGAATGGATGAGCTCTCACTTTGGAATCCGTTCTTTTCCAGGACATTTATTATCCTCGAGCAGAGCACTTGGCGATGAGGCTGCCAGCAAGTGCCCTGCTCCCCAATTCTTTATCCTGCTCATTTCCTATGCTCCAAGGGAAATGCACGCAGGTTTTAGGGACAAGAATTCCCTCATGTATCAGCTTCACCTGCTCCTTAACTTTCTACTCCACCAACTAGTCCCACAACCACCTCTGAATTAGGATGCTAATTAGGATAACGCTGTTATCCTGGGAGGAAGGTATCGGAATGCAGAGCACTGTTGACTCTCATCATGCCCTCTTTTTCTTAGAGAAAATTACACACTGGTAGTGAAAATGGCTTTTTACTTTGATAATCTCACTTAGGTTTGATCTATATAACTACGCCGGCCCCAGGGTGAAGTGCTAGGATTTTTAAATGTAAAAAAAGAAGAAAACGCTTGAAGAATTCTACAATTTATGATTCCCAGTGCTACCAGCACTTGGAAGAGGAAATACTTCTGGTCAGACGCAAGCTCAAGTATCAGCCAACACTAAGCAGAATAAATCCAGAAGATGTGGATGAAACCCTCTCAAATACTGTTACAGGATTAAGTGGAAAGCATCCAGGACCATCCTTCTTTCCACCCAACCCTTCTATTTTATTTTTAATAAAATAAAAGCCAGCAGGTCCCTCGTTCCTTGGGTTTGGAGGAAGGGGAATTCACAGTGCGGTATCATTCCCAGCGAGCGGCCAACAAGAGAAAGGTGGAGAGAAACACTGAGCCAACATAGAGCCCTTCTGCAGTAATTAAAAAAAATACTGCATTTGATTATTTTTTTACCTTGTGTGCACCTAAAAATAATAAATCAAGTAGCAGTTGGACACCTTCCCAACAGGAGTAGTGCTCTGCCGGGTGGCTCCAAAACCCCATCCACAGGCACCAGCCCCGGGGTTCGCTCGATGCCATCAGTCCCGCGGGAATCTGAACCCCTAATTCCAGCACGTGGCAGCAGCCTGCACACGGGAAACACGGAGGAGGGAGGCTTGATTTATGCAGGGGACAACAGTTTCAAGGGTGACGTGATTAAATCCAGGGGAAAAAAAAAGGTTAAATCAGATTCGGGAAGCTCCTATAAGAAAAGCAGCTGCACCAGAGACTCTGGCTTCCCAAACCAGAGGGAAAACGCCTGCGTGGGGGAGAACTTTGAACTGGAAATGCCTCAGGAGCACTCACCAGGATCCTCGCGGTGAAAAATTCAGAAAGGCACAGAAACCTATTCCCTCCAGCAGCAGTAACGCTCCTGCCAGCCTTCAGTCCCTCCCTTGGCTCAGGGTGTTAACGAATTTCCTACACCGTTAACTTTGGTAAAGCCTGAGACAAGATTTCCTGCCCCTCCACCAGCCTTCCCCCAGGGCATTCCTGACCCCCCAGATGCTCCCACCTTCTCCAGGCTCCCACGACTGCCCTCCCAAAAAACCAGGGAGCAACAGGCTTTTTAATCAGGGTGTTTTGCCCGCAGAGAGATTGTATTTCACCTACAAAACACGAGCGTACACAGTTTTTAGCCAAACAACCTCTCCCGGCCGTTATTTACTGAAGAGAGTAGGAAGTGGTTACTCTCTCGAGCTACAGCAAAACCACAGCAACTTTAAATTTAATTATTCCCCCCCCAATGCAGTGCGAAGGGAGCGCAGCGGCAGCGCTCCAAAGAGATGCACACACAATACATCTCCTCTGTTAGTTGACAACCCTCTTCTATTTCGGGAATGCTCATCTGCAGGTGGAATTGGATTTATGTTCCCATGACTGACACCACCACTCGCTCCAGCCCCGGCCTATGGCAGCGCCTGCTATTTTCAGCCCTGTGCCTCTCCGAACAATACGATTCCAAAGGTGAGAACTATTTCCAGATAACACAAGAACTGCATTTTGCACACTTTTTTTTTTTTTTTTTAATCTAAATAAATAAATCATGGATTATTTTAAAGAAGTTTTGGAAGAGGGTGAGGAACCCTCTCCAGCAAAGCCAGGGTCTCCTTGCATTAATGGGCTCTTCTTATAGATAATGCATGGAGTTGCTGAGACTATTAAAATGAAATTGAAGTCACTGCCCTGCTGGAAGGGGCAAAAATAGTCTCACCTGGGCTATCACAAAGCTATTCTTCACCAGCAAGTGGGAAAGCACCTATTCCCTCTCTCCCACCAGACCCTTGCCTCCGGTGACAGACTGGCTCCGAAGCCCTTCTGAAGTCACAGCCACAGCCAGCCTGTGCTGGCACTATCCCCAGAAATAGCCAGAAACTGAAAGAAATAGCAAAACGTGATGTAGCATTGAGTCAATATCGTACTCCAACCCAAATCATTCTCTGACTCTACTCCCAGCAAAAAATGTTCAATTTAGAGCGTATCATTTTGGTTTTCACACATTGGCACCGCAAATACCCGTCACAAACAGGCAGCAGGAGAGCGGGTTGGGTTCAGACCCAGGAAATGAAGAGTTAACTGCTCCCCGGGAGAAGTGTCAGCCCAGATCCCCTGAAAGAAAAGCCGAGGGTGGGATAATAAGGCAAAGAATGTTAACCGTCTAATTAGCAATCAGAGAAAGAAGAATTCTGTGATCACTCAGAAGCCTGACTTCTTCAAGCTTCACGTTGACCCACGGTGAGCCCCGGGGTTTGGTGAGAGCTGCTCCCGGGGGCTCACCCCGAGGTCCCTCACATGGAGCCGCTCATTGCTGCGAGCAGCTCTGCAAGATGAAGGGCTAAAATCTGCCAAAAATTGGGAGTTCAGCTCCTTCACCGCACCAGCTGAAGGGCTGCCCACTGCGGCTCGCGTTGGTCCCACTTCCATGGCAATTAGCCACAGAAGCTCTGGCAGGGCAGCAATTGTTTCAGCCTCCAGAAGCTCGTGTCTTCCATGACGCCCCTAACGAACAATGCCCCGGACAAATTAAATTCCAGTCAAGTCGTCACCAGCTGCAGCTCGTATGCACACAATTTTTTTTAACTAACGCATTCTGGAGCAAGCCCTTCCTTGTCCTCCACAAGCTGAATTGCTCATGCCCCACAGGGCTGTTGGAAAATAATCACTTCTCTGAAGCCACGGGCTACTCTTCCAAAGTAGGTGTGTCCCATGACTAACGGCTGGCAAGCAACCAGTTCCATCTGCACCGGGACGCTGGGAGCAGAGAGCTGCCGCTGGCACTTCCAGCAGCTCCTGTTAGATCCAGGCTAACAAATGTGAAATCCCCTTTTTTCACCCTTTTTTTTCACCCCTCTGTTAAAAATGCTGCCTGTATTTCCATCGGCGTCTCCTCAAAGCGTATCTGCCGTTTAGCACACCCACCCAGAGATCAGGCTCGAAGGCAAACGCTCTCGGCTCCACAAGTCTCTACAAGGGACGGCTGCTAAACGGTCAGAAAACACGGGATTTTGTTGCCTTTCCCAGAAGGACGTTTGCAGCGAGGCCCTTCAGAGCCCAGGGTGGGATTATGCGCCTTGAGGAGTCACCAAAATGGAACTAGAGACACCCACCCGTGGCTCCTGCGGTTCCTCCCGGGATCACGGTGTCTGTATCCCGCTTCCAACCCGACCGGTGTCATGGCACCAGGAGACATGAATTCGTTCAGAGGAGCAGCAAACACACCACACAGCCCGAAGCAGCTCTTCCAGAGGGATGCAGGAACACCAGGAGTCAAGCCCTGCTAAGTACAACTGCAGGAGAAACTCAAGAGATGGTACCACGTCCATGTCCACAGCGCTGACTGCACCCATGGGTCTCCAGGGCGTTCAGATCACCTGTTTGTTCCCCAAAACACCGTCCCGGTGCACGGTTCCACCTCAGGTTAAACCCACCCAATGCAAAGTGACGGCACTTACAGTCTCCGGATGGACAGACACCCGCGTTCCCAACAAACGGAGCTGGAAACCTCTGGGCAACGCAGCCCAGGGTTATGAATTGGAAGAGAAAGACTCAATGAGAGGGTAGTTTATTTCCAAGTACTTTTCCATTCCTCCAAGAGCTTCACATTCACCTGAAAACAATCTCCAGGTCCTCTTTGTAACAAAAAAAAAACAAACAACCCAGTAAATCATTGATTGAGCAGCACCTAATCCATCCTGCCTGTGGTTACCTCCACCTGACTCAAGACAGAGACAAGATCTCTTCCTTTATCCAGTTCCTGTTTTCCTTCTTTACCAACAAACACCCAGGAAACCAACACAATTAGGCTCGGCGAATCCCTGACCACATAAAAACCCAGGCTTTAAAGACCATCAACACTTGAGTTTCCAGCCTTGCACTGTTTTGTCTCCAAACTTCATTCTGTTCTCAGTCCTACAGGGCACCAACCCGCTCTCAGCTGCCTGATAATATTTCAGTATTTCAGTACATTCTTCTTATCCTTCATTGCTTTTCAAAGCCGACACCTTCAAAAATCTCGTATAAAATATAAAACTTACTGAATATTTATTTCCCAGTTTCTAAGTTACAGCTCCAGAAAAGGTGCTGGTTCCTCATCCATTTACCAGCTCCAACTTCACAAAAACTCCTTCTGCATCCCTCCAGCTGATCAGCACCGCTCTGGTTTCAAGCTTTACTGGTCGGTGTTGGAGGAGGATGGAAGCCAATGGGCCAAGAGCAGCAGCGTAACTCCCCACGCCATTCACCACCAGGAATGACAACCAGGTTTAATTGGGATTAGCTGCAATTAAACCTGCCCGACACCGGGGTGACACGTGCTTTCCATCGGAGCCACCGCGGGCACTCGGGACTTACAGGAAAAAATGGTTTCCCAGCACTTTGAGTGTGACGCTCCTTGAAAACGATGCCAGTCCCTTATGATGATTGGAAACTCGTTACCTGGAGCGACCTGCCCCGACGGACACAGTCCCATCCCACACTGGCCCCCAGGAGCACCCACTAAAATTACATTTATTGACATAATTCCAAAGTTCAAAGCAAAAAAAGATCACACTTCTTGGTCTTAACTTTAAAGTTCTTTTGAACTTTAAAGATCTTTCTTTTAAAAAAGGAAAATAAAAAGAGCCTCTTGGGCTTTCCCCCCCAGTTGAAAAGTCACAGAATAACACTAAATTCATACCATTTGTGTTTGGGGATTGTACCATCATTCATAGCGAGTAACTGAAAAGAGGAGCCATGAAATGTCATGATTTATTGAGCATAAACACTGATCCTCTGCCAGCAAAAAAAAAAAAGAGAAGTTACCCTGAGAGTGGGGGAAATGAGAATAACCAGGAGTGCAGCAGGAATAACCCTCTGAAAGCAGTTTGTTTACAAAGAAACTCTGCTGGAGTCTCAGAACTCGGCAGTAAAAGCTGAGGAGAAGCTGCAAAGGGTTAAAACGCGAGAAATAGTCAGACTTTGCACATTTTTCTAAGAGCAGATGAGGCAGAAATGGACAAAAAACCTTCAGGGCTCAAAAAACCCCAAACTATTCTCTATCTTTAAAAATAGATTTATTTTTTTCTGAAGGGGATAAGTTGAGGGGGAAAAAAAAACAAACCCCTCAGCGCTTTTTGGAGAACGTTATCGGAATGTCAGTCTGACTGACGCTCCCCGGAGCCATCCAGGGGGCTGTCACCTCCCAGCTGCCACCTGAGCAGGGGGACCAGGGAGGTGACAGGAGGAGGAACGTCCTCCCACCGCCCCCAGACCCACAGCC
>JAHREE010150767.1:0-15018 GCA_033628505.1 Tringa tobata | reverse complement strand
ACACCCCCAGCTCCCTCAGCCTCTCCTCATCAGACTTGTGCTCCAGAGCCCTCCACGTGGTTGGAGATGTGGACACATCCCAAGGCAAATCCATGATGCCTGGGTGGGGACAGGCATCACACCAGGCTTTGTGGTGCCCGTCTTCGCTGGCGATGTCCCCCCCATGCTTCAGGTCCTGCCCCAGGCTGTGGTGACACCCAGATCCTGCACACCTGAGCAATGACTGATGGAGCTGGGAGAGACCCTCTGGGGCTCTTACTCCAATGAGTGTTTGCAAAGAATTTCTTCCCCCTTAGCTGGCAGATTTCACCTCTGCTTTGCAGTAGCAGCGAGGAGTCTGTATTTAGGAGCTGTTTTTCAAAATAATGATTTATAATAGATCAAGAATAATGAAACTGCTGGAGGAAGAGAGGACCGGGCTGGGCGCTCGGATGGTCCTAATGAAGTCCCATCGAAGTTCCCATTTGTTGTCAGCTATTAATTCTCTCTCCGATTCAGTCCCCAAATTACTTTCCCTGGAACTGAATCTAAATATGAAAATCAATTAAGAAGGGAACGAGCAGCTACATCTGGGAGAGGGGAGAGGAGGCAAATATAATGACAAATCACCCTGTTCCTTTCGAGCATGCAAATTAACATTTAGAGTGTATTTTGAGGAAGGGGAGCTTGGAAATGCTGCTTCACAGAAACCACTAGATCAATTTTCCGAGCCTGAGCACTTACAGATTCTTCAAAGTTACCAAGGGCTCCGTCTTGGGATAAAAATATAAAAAAGACAAGAAATCAATGCTGATAATTAATTTAACAGAATCTATATGTTCTTTCTCCTTCCAGTCAATGCAAAGAGAAAATCATACAGTAGCTGAATTTTACATTTCCACTGAGATTGTGCTGGGACAAAATGAATAAACGATCATAAATTACTTCAAAAGCTCTGCTACGTTGTTGGAGTGAGGCTTTTTAATTAACTGGAGGAATTTGTCATCACTTTCCCCCACTGCCCTTGCGAGGGAAAGCGATTGCTTGGGCAGCCCAGCCCTTCTGAGAGGATGCAACCACAGACCAGAACGTGGAAGAGCTTTGAGCTGGAAAACGTCAGTGCCTGTTTCCTGGCTCCTTCTTTAGGGAGGTATTTTTAAAGTGCTGGTTTTACTCGGTGCCTGGTTTGACTTGTAGTTGGTGATTTGTAAAGCCCAGTGCCCATCCCAGGAGCTCGTGTGCCATCCAGGATCCTGCCTGTGTCCTGAAAATAGGAGTTGGGTAGGGGTTGGTAGGGTTACTCTGCTGGGGAAAGACTTTTTAGTAGCGCCTGTAGCCATAGGACAATGGGTAATGGTTTTAAAGTAAAGGAGGGAAGATTCAGGCTGGATATAAGGAAGGAATTGTTTACAATGAGGGTGGTGAGACACTGGCCCAGGTTGCCCAGAGAGGTGGTGGATGCCCCATCCTTGGAAACATTCCAGGTCAGGTTGGATGGGGCTCTAAGCAGCCCTGTCTAGTTGGAGATGTCCCTGCTCATAGGGCTAATGGCTTCAAACTGAAAGGGGAGATTTAGATTAGGTATTAGGAAGAAATTCTTTGCTGTGAGGGTGGTGAGAGCCTGGCCCAGGTTGCCCAGAGAAGCTGTGGCTGCCCCATCCCTGGAGGGGTTCAAGGCCAGGCTGGAGGGGGCTTGGAGCAACCTGGTCTGGTGGGAGGTGTCCCTGCCCAGGGCAGGGGGTGGGACTGGATGATCTTCCAACCCAAACCATTCTGTGATTCTGTAGGTAGTTTGGGGTTCTGCAAGGTTAGTACATGGTGCTGGGCTGGGATGCTGGGGCGAGCAGGCAGAGCAGTGGCACAACCTCTGCTCTGTCCAGTGGCAGGCAGAGAGGAGATGGCTTTTAATTATTCAAAACTCATCTTCCCTCCCATTAGAAACAAATGGGGAGCGGATGGATTTGGGTAATGAATCCCCAGC
The DNA here is from genome assembly GCA_033628505.1 of Tringa tobata. Lineage (NCBI taxonomy): Eukaryota > Metazoa > Chordata > Aves > Charadriiformes > Scolopacidae > Tringa > Tringa tobata. Next base: position 13,058 of record JAHREE010150767.1, on the reverse strand, counting down.
AGGGTACTTAGGTTTAAAGCAAAACCTGTCCAGTTAAATGTATCCTGTGGAAATGGATTTGATTGCTCTAATCTTCCAGCTTCAATTTGGTGGCAGTGTTAGCATACCGCCAGACAGAAGGGCTGTGCAAAGAATATGAAAGACAGAAAATAAGAAAGAAAAATGGTCTCGGGCAGGTTTTGCCTTTGGTCTCAGCTTCAACGGCTGGGGGATGAGAGGAGCCTGGGACCCATGGTTGCAGCATCCCTCTGGGTTTGCCTGGCTGTCTTCCTCCTGCTGAGCTTCCTGTGTTCTGAGAATGGAAAAGAAGAGCTGGATCGATTTTCTTTTTTTTTTTTCCAGACCCATTTAGTGTGTAGTTTGCTGTGGCCTAAACCAGGCTGGGGTGAGAGGAGGGATGTGTCCGTGCAACGCAGACATGGAGGGAAATCCAGGGTGCTCGTGGAAAGGGACTGGTGAGAGGAGTTTACTCTTACTGTGGGCATTTGGCCTCTTGCTGCGTCTGCAAATTGTTCATGAACCTATTGATTTCCACAAAAATACCCTGTCTTGATTAATACATGGGGGCCTCAGTCGAGGGTGATGGGTTTGCTGTCTGGGGGAGTTTGTGCCCCATCCCAGGCAGTGGCTCCCCCAGGAACCCTGAGAGCTGATGTCCTGGGATGCTGGCCTGCACTCTCAGTAAACCCCAGATTTTGTACCCTCTGAGGAGCAGAAACATAAGATTTTGATGATGAACAAAAAAAAACCCCAACCAACTTGTGTTTTTCATATTGCTCGTGTATGAACACATGGATTTTCCCCCCAGGGTGAAATTCTTCACTTCTCATTGCAGCCTAGGGATGTGGGATTGTGCTTCTGAATCTCAGCTCACTGGTTACCTTGATAACACAATATCAAAATCTAAAGTATCTGGAGCTCAGTCCAGAGGATGCCACTTGAAAACACACAAACCCTTCTAAATCCCCCCGAAACAGTGATGGGAGCAGTTTGGTTTTTTTCAGCCTTGCTGGCCCAGCTATCTGCCCTGTGCGCTCAAAAAATTTCCATCCTTCATGAATATCCAACCTCCGAGATCAGACCCAGATGCTTTGCACTGAGCTGGGGGTAAAAACAAAAAAAGGCCATGCCAGGCAACTGAATCTGCTCAGTATTGAAAAGGAGGAAAAAAAATATCACCTGGTGCTTGTAAGGGTTGTAAGAGTAAGGGATGGTTTCTGGAACAGGAAGAGCAGCTGAGGAAAGGCTGCATTTATCATCCTTGTCATGTCTTTTATTAGCAGAGTTATATCGTGGGCATTTTTCTCTTTCTGCTTTCTTGTTGTGTTTCCTTAGGAGCAGTGGGGCTGTTCCTGCTGGTCAGGTAATGAGGGTGCAGGGTGCACACCCTGTTAATTAGAGCTGGAGGATGGGCACTCAGGCGATACTCACCTAACCAGCCTCTTTTACACCCTCAGTGCTCTCTCATCCCAGAACAAACCACCATCCCCAGTTCAGCAGCAACCCAAGCCTTCCCAGGATGGGTTTGGGTACCCTCTGATCCCACTTCTCTTGGTGCAAACCCTGTTGAGCTCCGGGGTTTGGCAGCAGCAGCCTCCCGGTGTCGCAGGGAGCACAACTGAGCCTTGCGTGGGCTTTATTTTTTTTTTTCCTCCCTGCCCTCATTAACAAATAAATCTCTTGGTGGTGGATGAGGTTTATGTGATGGATATTGGCCGTGATCCGAGTAGGGCAGGCGATCATGTTCAATTATTTTATTAGCCAGACGAGGCTCATCACGCTGACGCCAGGCACTGGCTCCAGGCGGGATGCAGCAGGTTGGTGCTCGCCGTGGGGTCGGATGCTGCGGCTCCGATGGAGCTGCTGGTCCTGTCCCCCCTCCCCAGGGCTTCTCAACTGCCTCTGCCCTCGCTGCTGGCCTGGGCCACGTTAAAATGAAGGACTTTCTACTTTCTCTACGTTAAAAAAAAAAAAATACATAAATGATATATCAAAGCAGAGGATGATTGAGGGTTAAACTTTCTTTTTTGGACAGTTCGGTTGCCGTGTCTGTATTTGGAGTTTTAGTCGAGTTCCTGCCCTCAGTTTTCTCAGCATCAAACCTCAGCACGTTTGTCACGGGGAAGGAGAACATCAACTGACATTTTTAGGCCAGGGCCAAATACATCACTTGTCAGGCAGCTCCGCAGCCGCCTCCGTGCTTCTCCCAGGGAAGATGGAGGGGATGTTCCCAGCCCAGGTTCTGCCTGTGGCCAGTGAGGGTGGTGGGGAGCAAGCCGGTCCCATCCTGTCTGCTATTGTCCTTTTGTCCTGTTGGTGTTTAAGAGCACTTTCCCCAGATAAATTCCCCAGCCAGAGCCCACAGAAGCAGCCACAGCAGCCTGGGGGTTGGGGGGTCATTGAACATCCATTTCTCCAGCCTCTTGGGGTGATTTGGTCCCTCCCTCGGGGGGATGCTGCTGGGCTCTGCGGGGCCAAGGCACGTGCCAAGGAGCCTGGAGGCTTTGCACGCTCCGTGCAGCCCCAGCAGCAGTGGAAACACCTGTCTGAAGGTAAAGTGAGCTCATGGTTTGCTTTCTTTGCCCACAAAACCAAGGCAAAGATGAAACCAGTGCAGGGTTGTGTCGCTTGGACTGGCCAGACCCGCTGGGCTACGGCACAGCAGAAGACAGGACCCCCCCTCCAGCTCTGGTTTGTCCTTTTTTTTTTCCTGCACCATCCATCCCGGAGGGGCCCTACAGCAGAGTTTTGATCTATTGCCACCCTCGGATAAACCCAGGATACGGCTGAGCTTCCTCGGAGCCCTTGCTACCCCTGTCTTGCAGCTGAGGAATGAACAAAACATCTACTGGCGGCGTGGATCTGCGCAGGGAAGGGAGCACACGTAGCCCTTAATGTCACCCAGAGGCGAGCGGTGAGGAGGAGGAGGAGGGGAAGGCGGAGATGAAACACCCCGTTAACAGAGTAAGGATTACATGCCAGGCAGCACAGCACCCTGAAAGCCAGGGAATTTAATCAAAAAGACGTTGTCAGGCTGAATAGCCTCAGCCGGAGAGGCACCCGCGCTTGGCACCTCGGTGGTGGCAGCGAAGCCCTTCTGGCTGCCGTTGTCTTAACTCGTATTTTTGGCAGGTGGGTTCCCATGGATTTTTGGGGTGGGTGCAGGATGCTGTATCCCGGGGTGCTGGGGAGAAGCAAGCCCTGCAGCCTGGCTGGGTCGGCTTCTCTCTTGAGCCGTAGGAGGTGGCAGCTCTGGGGTTTGTCGCCACCCTCTGCGGTGGGAGAGTGGAGGTGGAGAGTGTTGTTTGCACGCAAGAAAGCAGCTATGTGGAAAATAAGGAATGTGGAAAGGCTTGGTAAGAGGTCAGCTATGGGGTGAATCCTCTTCTCCCCCTCCCGGAGAATCCCTGGGGTGATGCTCCTGCTGCAGCCAGGACCCCCCAGCCTAGAGCAGGGGTGACCCCAGCCCAGGGCTGCCTGTGCTCCCTTCCCAGGGTGGTACCCGCAGCAATCACGGTGCTTCTTGGTGCCAGCAAAGATGCTCTGAGTGGGAACTGCCTCTCTCCTTTGCTCTGCCACCCTTGCCCCCTGTCAGCCCTCTCCCCATGCGTGCCGGGGTTTCAATTACTCATCCCTCCCCTCGTCTCCAGTCTCCATAAGAGGAAAATTGGTTGATAGCTTTGCCCTCAGCTTTAGTAACACAGTGCTAATAGCACGAGTGGTTTTATTTGCCATCAGGACATGAGGTCGGGGTGGGGAGTGCTGACCCGTGCGCATCATTATCTGTGCAGCAAGATGCTGCCTGTGTGACCTTTCTGGCGAGCGAGGCTCGGCATCTCCCTCCTCTTCTGCTTCATTTGAGTGCTGCTCTTGACTCGTCCACTGCCTGATGTCCCCCTACGGCCGGGAAAACCAGCAGCACTCCCCACTGCTGACCCCCAAGATGCTGTGGGGCGTTTGGGCAGCACCAGCCTCCACCCAGATGGTGCTGCAGGGCTTTACCTGCCAAACGAACATTTTGCAGGGGCTTTTCTCTGGTGCGACCAGGTCTCACCCCCCTGCCCATCTTTTCAGGGCATGGGGGGCTCTCAGCAGCAGGAGGGATGTGGAGGGGGAGCAGAGGGAAGACCAGAGGGTCTGGGGTGGGGGGGGAAAGGCAGAGCTGCTGCCAGCTGCCTAATCAGAGTCATAAGTATTTACTTGTGCCTTTTTCCCTGTGTGTTTGCCCCAGATGCCTGTAAACATCTGGCTATCTCAAAGACCCCATGTGGCTTACGGCAACCCGGGGTGCTCCCAGAGCAGCCAAGCAAGGAGGAACAACCTCTCCACCACTGAAACCTACCCAGAAGAGCTCCACAAGCACCAAAATGTGAGCTTTATCCAATTAATAACTGCACATAGCAATCGTGTTTGCTCAGCTGTGCCTGTGTTGCTGGCACCTCGCTGTTTTGCAGCAGCCAGGGGCTGCAGTGAGCACAGGAACCAGATGCTGCTGGTGGACAAGCCACTCAGCGTGGTATGGAATGTGCTGCTCCTCCATAGAATGGTTGGAGTTGGAAGGGACCTTAAAGATCATCCAGTTCCAACCCCCTGCCATGGGCAGGGACACCTCCCACCAGACCAGGTTGCTCCAAGCCCCATCCAACCTGGCCTTGAACCCTTCCAGGGATGGGGCAGCCACAGCTTCTCTGGGTAACCCGGGCCAGGCTCTCACCACCCTCACACCAAAGAATTTCTTTCTGGTCTAAATCTCTTCTCTTCCAATTTAAAACCATTACCCCTTGTCCTGTCACTGCTCTTCCTGGCAAAGAGTCCCTCCCCAGCTCTCCTGTAGCTCCCCTCAGATATTGGAAGGCTGCTCTAAGGTCTCCCCGGAGCCTTCTCTTCTCCAGGCTGAACAACCCCAGCTCTCTCAGCCTGTCTTCACAGCAGAGGTCCTCCATCCCTCTGATCATCCTCGTGTCCCTCCGCTGGACCCTTTCCAACAGGTCCATGTCCTTCCTGTGTTGAGGACTCCAGAGCTGGACACAGTGCTCCAGGTGGGGTCTCACGAGTGTAGAGCAGAGGGGCAGAATCACCTCCTGTGACCTGCTGGCCACACTTCTCTTGATGCAGCCCAGGATGCAGGTGGCTTTCTGGGCTCCCAGTGCACATTGCTGGATTGTGTTAAGCTCCTCATCCACCAACACCCCCAAGTCCTTCTCAGGGTTGCTCTCCAACCATTCTCTGCCCAACCTGTATTTGTATCAGCACAAACCCTGCTGGGCTTAACGCTCTCTGGTGAGGTTTCCTGACTCTGTGGCTGGGATGGGAGCCAGGACCACTGGCCAGAGTAGGGCCACCTCCCCAGACCAAAAAGTATAAAAGCCCACCCTGGTGAGCACAAGTTCCTTCTCCTCCCTTAGGAAGAACTGGTTTGCAGGGGATGGGGTGACAAGGCACAGGGATGCTTGGGCATGTCCATGCTTTTCTGTTCTCCCCATCCCGCTGCAAACCACCCCTTCACCCCCTAGAAAACACCCAGTTTTGGCCTCAGATCCTCATTTGGGGGGGGACCCATTTTGGGTGTAGGATTTAGCCCCAGAATGAAGCTGGATCCTACTGGAGGGGGGGGATATGGACACAGGCAAAGCTGACCTGCAGGGACCCCCCGTCACTGTGGTTCTACTGAGGCTGACGGGGCTCAAGGCTCTGCTTAGTTCTTCTAAACCTCCCCGAAATCCCACTCAGGGAAACCATAAAAATTCCAGCCAGAGCGGCCCCGGTTGGCGCCTGGCATTTCACTGCCACAAGACGAAGGGACCAGAAACTCAGCATCTGCCAAGGTGCTGAGAAACATCTGCTTCCAGCCTGTCCTGGATGATGGGGACTCCCGGGGACTCCCCGGACCCCGCTCGGATCCAGCACCCACTCTCTGCCCCAGCCCAGCTGCTTTTCTGGCCGTTTGTCCTGCCTTCTGCCTGGGGTTAACTCCACAAATGCAGCTGCAGGCTGAGATGCTGTCACCCCCCCTAAGCACGTCTGCACGTGGGGGGGTGTCCTGTATCTTAGCCAGAAATCCTTATTTTTCCCACTATAAATAGTATGTATGTGTGTGTATATATATGTATGTGTGTATATATATATGTATGTATGTGTGTGTATATATATATAAATAGGCAGATTTGCAAGTTGCTATCCACCCATGCTCTGTAGAAAAGAGAAATGTGATTTCTTTTGCAGAGGGGGAAACTGAGGCACAGGCTGGCCAGCTTGTGCCTGGAGTCACCGGGTGAAGACATGAAGGTTCCTCAGGTGCATTCAATTACCCCGGCGAAGGGACGGTCCCCGCGGTGCCCCTCGTGCCCCTCCTGCCTGCTTCATCTGCATCACCCCCCCCCGTCAGGGTGCAGATGCTGTCGGGTCACAGACCCACATGCTTTGGTACCGCCGACAGAGGATTTTTTGCTCGTTAAGCCAATCTAATCTTTATTTCCATGTCTGTTTGCAGGTGATGGTTATTTGGCAGTTTATTCCCTGCTTGGGCTCATCTCCCTCGTCGGGAGCAGCCCGAGTTCCCCTGAGCAGAGCAAACCACACATAGGCAGGGAGGGAGCACCTCTTTATTGGCCAGGTATGCTTTTTTGTCCAATATTATGTAAAAAATGAGACCTGAATTGCACTCTCGTGGGGATAAAAGGTACCAGTGTGAATTGGGATTAGGGATTTGATTTGCGGTGGGGTTTTTTTGTTGGTTTTTTTTTTTTTTTGGCTTCTTCCTTTATTTCTGTGAGGAATGAAAGCAACAGCATCACGGCTGTAAAGACAGAGCTCTCTTGGAGAAGATCCAGGCTGGTTTGACACTCTGTTGCCCTGAATGACAAGAATAAAAATAAAATAAAGAAAAATAAAGAAAGAAAAAAAAAACAAGCCCAGAAAGAAATAAATTCCAGCAGCCACCGCTCCTGCTCCGGCATTGCTAATCCAACAGCTGAAGGTTTATTTGTACTGACTAAGCTGAAGTGAGCAACTTAATTCCCTTTTAATTCTCTTCAGAAGGCTTCAGAAAGCCTAATAGCTGTTTTCTTGCATGCAATTAACTCAGAGGCAGCCCCCAGCCTTCCCGGGCTCTGTGGATTTGGTGGCAGGGGTGGGTTTTTATTTCCCCTTCCCAATAGTGGGTGCGACTGGAGCCAGGAGCAGGACTGATGGAGCTGCTGGGGATGAAGCTGTTCTTTCCTGGGTGCTGTATACATAGTTCAGGCAGTGATTCAGGCAGGGCAAGTGCCCGGGGGGTGGCCTCGCTCTGTCCCCCACGGGACAGGGAGGAGCAGTGTCACCCCATGACGTGCCATGGGACCACCTTGGAATGTATCAGCGGGGGCTTGGCCAAGTATGTGTCTTTAGAGCCTCCCCTGGGCACTGTGGCTCCAAAAGGCATCTCAGGTGGGTTTAACACACTGCAAATCCCACTAAGTATTTACAGCGTCTCTTTTTCCTGACAGTCCAGACTGCAGAGCCCCGCAGTGAGACCCTCACATCCCCGAGATGCAGGTTAAAATCCCTGGGAAATCTGGCAGAGCATCCATCCCACCTCGCTCTGCATCAGGTCGGTGTGGATTATTCCAATCTCCATCCAACCCTGGCAGGCGCAAGGCGAACTTTTTTTTCTACAAGGCCTTCAGCAAGTAGACCATTTAAAAATAACCCCAAAAAATCAATTCAAACCAAAAGAAAAAAAATAAACCCCCAAAAATCCACACCCCCCCTAGTATTTTGTAGCGAAAACCAAGAAACTTTTAATCAATGTGGACTTTTGGGTTGATTTCTGAGAGTGGGGACTGTTCCCCTGCAGCTCTCTGGAGCTTGGGAGACATTTGTAAGAACAGGAAAGGGATTGGAAATAGCTTTTTTTTTTTTTTTTGTATTTTGAGGGATGAGGCATGTAGTGGCCAGTGTTGGGACTGGAAACAGGGAGGAAAAAGGGAGCCCTCAAATACACACTGAGAAAGGTTGAGAGGAAACGGGGTTTTTACCCTCCTGTGGTATTTAGTATCTGTGAATCTCCATCCCACAACTAGATGTAGCTGAGAATTTGATGTAAAGTCCTTTTTTTTTAATTATGAAATGGTAATTCATGGAGACATTTGTGAGGAAAAGGGTTGGTTTTGATGGGGTTTGATGCAAGAAGCCAGGGAGTTATTTCAGACTCTGCCTAAATAAGCATCCACTGGTGGTGGGAAACTGCTTTTTATTTGGAGGTCGAAGCCAATGTGTCAAAAACTCAGTAAGTGAAAAATCAAATTGCTCGACTCGGTAAACATCACTATTCCTCACTTTCTGTGGAAATAAGACCTTTTTTATTTATTTGTTACGTTTTGATGCTGTAAGTGAGCCCAGCTTGCCGGAGAGGGGGAGCTCCTCCCGTGTGGGCACCACAGTTGGGGGGCAGCAGCCAAGCTTCCAGTCTGGACCTCCAGAGATGGAGGATGCAGGGTCAGCTCGGTCGGAGGAGCCGGGTCGGGGGCTGCCCTCTGCCCTGCTCACCCCAGGAGCATCCCGGCTTGTACTGGGGCTATGACATGGCCCACTCCCGGTGAGAAAACCAAAGTGGCCTTTTGTGCTCAAGGTGAAACCTGTTGCAGTGGTAAAGCCAAGGGTCTGGCAAGATTTGGGAAGGGGAGGATGCTTTTTAGGGGGATGTTAGTTGACTTGGGAAAGGGTGGATGCTTTTAGGGGGATGTTAAACAGCTGATTTGGGAAGGAGTGGGTGCTTTTAGGAAGATATTAAATAGCTGATGCATTATTGCCAGTTAAGAGGGCTTTGGGGACAGTGCAGAGCCCATGTACAGGGTACAGCTGACCCCACAGCTCGCCCATGCCAGCCTGTGGGATGGTCCATGCAGCTCCCTCGGAAACCCTGCGTCCCACCCCTCTTTGCAAATTAACAAGCTGCTTCTAGCACATCCTTCGAAGAAACTGCCCGATTTCTTTCCCTTGCTGTTTTCACACGCTGCTTATTGCCTAATGAGGAGTGGTTGCCTGCTTCGCTGAAGGATGCTGTCTGCTTAGTGCTGGGGATGGGCAATTCATGACACCCTTGGCTAGAAGGTTCGGAGACTTCCCCTGCATCTCCCAAGGGGCCAAAGGGAGATGCCTGGAGATGGCAGGTCACACTGGGTGTCTCCAAGCCTTGGAGGGAAGGGTACAGTGGGAGGCCCATACCCAAGGACCCCGCTTTTGCCTCCCCAGCGCTGCTGCCAGGATCAGCCCTTCCCAAGCAAAGCCACAGCTCCAGTCTTCACTGACATCTAGTGGCAATGGGGACACAGAGCTGGCAGTGGGGTGGCTACTTGTAGTCAAAAAGCAGGGTGCAGCCTTTTCTGCAGGTCCCCATCCTCGGTGGGATGTCACCTCCTCCAGGGAAGGTGGAGGTGGGACCTTGCACACACCAGGTAGGGACCTTGCAAATAGTGTCTCTGCCACTACCTTGGGTCTGCAGATGGGGACATCTGGAGGCATTAAAGGGTTCAGGGTGAAAAGGCTTTTAAAATATAACAGCAAACCTTTGCCAGCTGCAGGTTACCTGCTCTGTTGCCCTTCTCCACACTCCTCCAGCAGCCTGGAGCACAGCTGCCCTCCTGGGCAAGGATGGGTTTTCAAACATGCTATCGGAGGCTTTAGTCATGAGGGCTTCTCACATCCTTCCCATCTAAAGAAATTGAAAGTTTTGGCAGGAGGGGCTAGCCTGGGTGAGCCCTGATTTGCTCCAATTGAGCTAAAAGCCGTAAAAAAGCAGAAAGAAAAGCAGCAGCAGGAGAGGAAGCTGCGAAGGGTGGGGGATGTTGAGGCTGGGATGTGCCCAGCCCCTCGGAGATTTCTCTTGATGGAAGTGGGTGAGATGCCACCTGGTCTTGTTGCCCCACTGAGGATGATGGATGATGTTGCTCTGCAAACCCAGTTTGTAAAACCTGAGCCAGTGCAACCCACCCCTCAGCACTGGAGCTGCTCTTGGGACTGGAGCTGATCCTTGGTGTTTGGACTAATTTTACCTCCTCCACCAAAAAAACCCAAACCGGGTTCAATTTGTTGCAGCGCAAACAAGGTTTTATGGGTCTTTTAATCTCTGCAGTTCTGAACTTCCCTCTCAAAGTGCCACAGAGCCCAACTCAGCCTCCACACTGCTGAGAATCACTTATACAGGAAGACATTATTTGATAGGAATCTGCCTGGGGTTTTTTATTCCCACTGAACATCCTTATCGCTGCCCTGGTTGTACATGTGTGCGCGCAGGACAGCGGTTCCTTTCTGTTCATCTGCTGGAAATTCGGTCAATTCACTGCCCTCAGAGGACTATCAGAGCACAATGGTGTGGCCATCCCTTTTCTGCAGAACGAGGGTAGAAATTAGCATCTCGAAAGCCCCGTTCCCAACTCCGTGACAGGAGGAGCAGAACGAGGGGAGCCTGACCCGACCCCAAAGGGGAAGGTGAAACCCTCGAAGAGCTGGGACCCCTCTCCATGCCCATAACCCCTCAGCTACAGGGGTACCTGATCTAATTTGCTGATTTTCAAGCAAATTAACTCCTGAGCAGGGCTGAAGCCAAGTGGATTTGCTAAAAAAAAAATATTCTCTGCACTAAGAGAAGAGGAAATGTTTTGCCGAGGAGGAAGGAGCCAAAGCAGCTGGCAGATGTTTGTTCCCATTGCTCACCCCAGAAGGAGCCCGGAATCATAAGGCCCAAGGTGCCCAAAGCTCGAAGCTAAATGCTTTTTTAATGGGATAACATACCTGTGATATTTGAGGCTCACGTTTTGCATGCAGGATGGGATTTTTTTCCCCTATTTATCTTTTTTTTTTTTTTTTTTTCCTTGCCACAGGGAAGAAGAGAATAAAAGCCTATAATCTTCAACCGGCAGGCGCAGAGGAGATAAGCTTCAGGTGCCTCCCAGTGCTCACGGAGGAGTTTTGTTCTCCCACCTTATCTCTACCTCCAGGTCACATCATCTCGGGGGCTTAGCGCGGGGCCGGGGGGGGGAGCACAGGGTGGTGCCGTCCCCATCCCCGCTCCGGGCAGGGNAGGTGCCTCCCAGTGCTCACGGAGGAGTTTTGTTCTCCCACCTTATCTCTACCTCCAGGTCACATCATCTCGGGGGCTTAGCGCGGGGCCGGGGGGGGGAGCACAGGGTGGTGCCGTCCCCATCCCCGCTCCGGGCAGGGGGTCCGAGGGAGGGCTGTGTTCCCAGGCAATGACAGAGTGTTTCCCAACGATAACCCTTATCCCAGCCCGGCATCACTCAGCCACGACACGTAGATCCTGCCGGCGACGATGCAAACACCTGGACCATAAACCCAGCCTGGCAGGACCATCCCTGGAAGGAGCTGGTGAGCACGAAGAAAACAGTTTTCCCCATCTCTTCAGGTATTGTAGCTTTCAGTGCTGATTATTGTGTGCTTTAATTCATCCATAACTGATATTATCTTCAAAGCTTAGTTGTCTTGCTCTAATGCTTCCAGTTTTTTATTCCCTTTTTCCTTTGAAATCCTGCAAAGGAGCCTCTGGGACCCTCCAGCCCTTGCTTTATGTTTGCTTTTAATCAGCTTGCTTTTTTTTTTCCTCAAAACAAAGACAAATAATACTGCAACGGTTTCTCCTTGGAAATTTCTCCACATTGAGAAGAAAAGGGGTGGGGGGGAGGGGGGAGNGGGGGGGGGGAGAGCGTGACTTATTAAAGGCTGAACTTCTTGATGTCTTTCCTCCTTTTTATCTGGTTTACTGCAAGCCAAAGGACTCTCTTCATTTAGCTGAGAGTTTGAAGGCTGCCCGTGTAATTTGGCAGTGGTCCAGCCAGCTGGCAGCCTGGGGAACCGCGGCACGTGGGGACGGTGGCAATAAGGTGATGGGGTGCTGCCTCCCACCCGATGCTGTGTGGTGGCCAAGCCAGGCCAACACCGGGCAGCATCATGGTGAGAGCTGCCCTGGTCCTGGTGTGGTGAAACCCCAGTGGTTGGCGCCGTGAAACACCTCCTTCTGGTAGATGCCGGGGGGACGGTTGTGCTGCCCCAACGGGGAGATGGCTGGGTTGGGTTGAGGTGGTGGTTAGAGAGGTGGGAATCATCTCTACCTGCCCACGGGTGCCCTTCCCAGCTGGCAGCCTCTAGGGTAGCACTGGATTATTCCAGAAGATGGATTTGTTGGCCAAAAGCACAAATCCTGCCCCTGTGGAGGCCCCAGACACAAGGACTTTGCTCCAAGATGCCTCACTTCATAGAGGAGCATTAGAAATGGCTGGTGAATGCTCCCCTGCTGCCACCCAGATGGGTTCCATGTGGCTCCTGGGGTGCAGCCCCTAAACCCCCACATCTCTGGGGTACAAAACCTCCTCGCTCTGCCCAGGTGGGCTCCAGGTGGATGGGGGGCTGACGTGGGCAGGAGCCAGAGGTGATGCGAGGAGATGTTGGAGAAGCGTGGTGGGTGTCCAGGCAGCCGTGGCCGAGCAGGAGGTCACCCTGTGGTGCCTCGGGCAGCGATCAGAAGCCCCATCACAGCCCGGGTGCCTCTAAGGGACGTGATCCGTGCCAGGAGGGCGATGGCAGGGCCCCCACGCTCTCCTCCTTCCAGAGAAGCCAAGCGGAAAGTTTGGGGTCATTTTTCTGCTTTTCTCCTATTTGCTCCCTGCTGGAGCTGATTTATCCCTGTGGTTCGCAAAGCTACATGCGAGAGGGACACGTTTTGCCTCTGTAGTACATGAGATTGCTATAAATTATTAGCTTCTTTGTCTCAGCCAGAGCCCGACACAGCCCATAAAACTCTCTGGCCGTGTTATTGCGCTCCAAGGTGGCACCAGGCTGCTGGCGGGGAGCCGGCCCAGACCCAAAGGAAGGGGTTGCCAGCTCAAAAGACGTATTTTTCTTGTGACACCCCCCCCTCCTTCTTCCTAATATCACCCACAGACTTCAGGGGTCCACGGAACCTCAGGAGGAAGAGCTCTGTCCTCGCTGTCACTTGTGTCCCCGGACGTGTCACCGTGTGGTCCAGCCCCGCAGGTACCAGGGACACCCCTCCACTGTGAATGGGC
>JAHREE010150766.1:29735-54267 GCA_033628505.1 Tringa tobata | reverse complement strand
GGGGGGGGGAACCGGGCTAACCGTGGGTCCCGGCCCCGCCAGCGTGACTAACGGCAGAATCTGTTCCGGGCATAATAGATCCACAGTTCAACTTTTATCTCCGGTCAGCGGAGCGGGTGACTAAACGCCAGTAAATAAATTCTGCTGCATTAAAAAAAAAAAAAAAAGACATAAATGTAGAATATTCTTTGTGACCCTCCCTGGCTCCTCAGAAGCAACAGGCTGCGGAGCGGCTCGCCCGAATTCTCCATCAAGTCAGCGGGTATGAATTTGGCAGGTTTTGCCCCAGGCTCGCGGGTTGTAAACTCCCCGTGGGTGCTTTTAGAGCTTCTCCTGGTCTCTGCTGCTGGTGGGACGGGAGGGTGTGGGCAGGGGGACGCGGGGAGCTGGGTGGCAGTCACTCCCCGAGGGTGAAGTCTCTCCCTTGGTTCCTGGAGTTTTGGGTTGCTAGGCTTGGGAAAACTGCACTGACATCGCTCACCGGTCCAAAATGAGACTAAAATCCTCTTTTTGCATAAAAAGACCAAGTATTTGCAGATCTTCTCTCAGCCCCTCCAGGCAGAGGTTTCTTCTAGCAGCCCACTGCTGTTACAGGATGGACTGCTCGTGTCTCTTGCCCTGGGAATACCGTCCTTGACAAAATTAGTATTTAACTTTCTCTATGGAACGTTGTCTCTTCCCATTTTTAGCTTTACAGATTCCTTTCCTCGCTTTTAGAAGTTTCTCATTCAGCAAAGGTTTCTTCGCTCAGTCTCTGCCGCTATTCCGAGCATCCTAAACCACTTATTCATTCTTCCCGACGCTTGTCAGTGCACTCTTCTATCCTAAATATAGGGTAGTATGCCAACGGCAGAAGCTTGAGAGCGAGCTGAAGTGCTGGGAACACCACTGTTTACTCAGAGGAGTAATCAGCAAAGCCTGGCTGATTCCAGGTCGCGCCGTCTTCTTGCTGCAGGAGTTTGCCCTCACTTTTTTGGGAGCTGGCGCAAACCCTTGAATGACTAGGAGATGTTGATGGCACGTGCTAGCTTAGAAATACCCGTTTCTTTCAGGATTGTGGAAGCTGAGTTGTAATTTGGCAAAAGCTGTGGGGCTGATATGGGTGTTCTATGCCTTGATTTTTTTTTCCAGTAGGTTTTCTATGGGATTCGTTAACCCCAAGCACCTCTCTGCTTTTAGAAATGGCTGGTAGTCATCGCTACCTTGAGTGCTGCTTGTCCACCTCTTTCTCCTCTCGCCCCCGTGTTCTGGGCTCGGTTGCTACGAGGAATGAAGGAGGAGACGTGATGGGTAGAGCGAGACCTCTTGCAGGCTTCGGTGGTAACGTGCGTGGTTAGAACTGGCTCAAAAGCTCTGACCATAGCTTGTCTTCCACGGCCGGCTGGTCGGGAGGAATTCTCCCATGTCCCGCGTCGGTGGGAACGCTGCAGCATCCTGGCTTGCGCGAGCGTGCCAGCCGACCAGCCCGAGAAGTGCTTTGCACTAAAAAACAGGGGTCCTGCTCGGGTGTGATGGAAAAGAGGACTTCAGTGGCTTAAGGGTCCACGGCACAGGTGTGAGACCCTGCCTGGTGTCAGCCAAGCAGAGAAGGTGTGATGGTTCTGCCCTGGCCAGGGGTGGCATTTCTCAACAGCAGGAATGGTGTCTCCTTGCCTTTTCCATGTCCCCTGGACAGATAACAAGAGAGATTGTCCTGGAGAGGCACCAGAGTGCCGTGCCAGCCCGGGGAGGAACTCCAGCTGACGGCAGTAAAACCGTCTGTCTCTTTTGGGCAATAACAGCAATTTGAAAAGTTTTGTTGCGAGGATGATTTTTGGGTGGTTTGTGCCGTTCCTCCTGTCAAGCTGAGGAATAGCACGGAGGATTTGATTCTTGTAATGATTAATTTGAATGAGGAAAATGCAAACTCTGAATTCTCCTTGGGCAAGCAGGGGTCATGTAAATAAATGCCTTTGGCATTCTTTGTGGCCCTTGTAGACTGTCTACCAATTACTTCTGGTCTCTTGCTGAATCAGTGGGAGTCTGTCGCTCCTTCAGCTCCAAGTGCTTCGGCAGTGATTTGGGTGAAATACAAATAAACACAGTTGGGTTGACCTAACGTATCTGAGCCCTTGGTATGCTGAAAATGTTTGTTCTTAGGATGTTTGTGCAGTCTGGAGAGCTCTGTACCTTCAACCCGATTCGCAGAGGACTGTGACCGTGTTTAAACTGTGAAAAATAAAAGATCAACCCGAAGAACCTGTGCCTTTAGGGCTTGTTCTGTGAATTGAATGAGTTTGAGCGAACTATCAAGCTGCTGCTGGACAGGAAGTCATTGTATTAACCTGCAGGAATACACTAGGTAGGTGTGCCTCCTAGTTTAGTGCCTTTTTCTGTCTTTGTATCTCCCTACGCTTTTCCCTTGGCTTAAACTGTCTCTGGTTCAGCTTTTCTGGGATAAAATTTTAGCTTGCCATTGGAAAGGTGGTTTTTCATGAGCCTCTGAGTTGATGTGCTGGGCAACGCTGTCCGAAGGAGATGGTCCAAGTCCCCTGGCCAGGCAAGCTTGGGGACTTGCTGGGCCCGTGAGCTGATCGCCTGGGGATGAGCAGAAAGCTCCCTGGTTCTTGTGTGTGGTTTGTGGACTGTTCTGGGTGTCTGAGGAGGAGGCAGGGCAAGGTGAGTGGCATGGGGTATTTGTTTGGGGTGTGGGGAGGCAATGGGGGCCTCCCTCGTCTGTCGGCGGAGACTTGCTCAGATGGGCAGATGTGTCTTGAAACCACAGCCTGAATTAAAGCTGAAGCTTCTTGCCTGAAGCTTCTGCCCCAGTTATTAGCTGGGGTGCAAGGAATGTAATGCACCCTGTTTTCCTGAATGCTGTGTCCTGCTCAAGGTCACCTCGGCCGGACAGTGCTCACTTCCAGGAGCCAGGCTTGATGCACACAAGGAAATTCCCCAAAATCTCTGCCGATGGCAGCAGTGCAGCCTTGCAGCTCTTCTACATCCAGGGTCCTGTTCCTGGGCAATGTTCAGGGACTCACTGAGAGCTTGGAGGGGGCCACTGGGCTGCCACGTGCTCCCACGGCTCCTTACGGTGTCCCTTGTGCATGTCTAAGTGCAGAGAGCTCAGGGTCGCCCCCCAAACCTTAACCCAAGGGGAATGGAGCACCTCTCTTACGAAGAAAGGCTGAGAGACCTGGGTCTGTTTAGCCTGGAGAAGACTGAGAAGGGATCTCATCAGTGCTTATAAACATCTAAAGGGTGGGTGTCAAGAGGATGGGGCCAGACTTTTTTCAGTGGTGCCTGGTGACAGGACAAGAGGCAACGGGCACAAACTGGAACACAGGAAACTTATTTACTGTGAGAGTGCCAGAGCCCTGGAACAGGCTGCCCAGAGAGATTGTGGAGTCTCCTTCTCTGGAGATATTCCAAACTTGCCCGGATGTGTTCCTGCCCAACCTGCTCTGGGTGACCCTGCTTTGGCGGGGGGGTTGGATTAGATGATCTCCAAAGGTCCCTTCCAACCCCTGCCCTTCTGTGATTCTGTTGGGTGGTGCCCTGAGCTGAGTCACTGTGGGGCCACATCAGTCCTGATGCCGACGCCACCGTGGCCACCCCGGGACAGCGAGCAGCAGCGGGTGAAGTGCATGGGACAACTGAGCTGTTGTGAGGCTTGCTGCTGTTGGAGAGAATTCTGACCTCCAGACACACAGTTGTGGTGTTTGCAGACTTCTTGCTGAGCTAATATCTTTTTTTTTTCCCTGGGTTAACTTTCTGCAAATTAGTAACCTGAATTGTCCGTGGAAGGAGCTTGTAAATGCCCCAGCCAGAAGGAGCTTGTCAGCACCAGTGTAGAGAACTCAAGGCCCAGCCAGGAGGAGGAGGAGGGAGAGGTGGGCATGGTCTCCATGCTGGAGAGTGGTGGGTTAGCTCAGGACGGGTGCTTGCTTCAGCCAACTTTATGGCTTGATGCTCTTAAAAAGGCCCTTCTCTCTCCCTGCTTTCAGCTGTGCCCTCTTGCCTCCTCCCACATGCCAGCTGTGGTGCTGAGCTGATGCACTAATGAACCTGCTAAATTGGTGTAAAATTCTTCTTTTTTTTTTCCAGCTGGACCCTTTCTCCACTGGCTTAGCAAAGTGGGCAGGAGGGGAGTCGGACCATCCTCGGAGGCAGGGAGCTGTTGTATCAGCAAAGGGATGGTGCTCTTAGCCATGACAGATATTTTTTTCCTCAGGGTTGAGTTGTCTCCCCTGGTTTCACTGGCCTGCAGGTATCCTCTAGGCCTGGAAAGTAGTTCCTGATGGGATTCAAAGTACGTTATCTCTGGTAGACCTTCACATGCAGAGGGTGGGGCTTGGAAACAGTAGAACTTGTCCCAGCCCCACAGGTGGACAGTGATCAGCTTTGTTTTGGGTTTTTCTTTGGGGAAAAAAAAAAAGGCTCCCGGGCCTGACCTGTAAAGAGATATTTAAATGAAGGTTTCCAATGATGAGTCCTCCTTTCTCCCCCTGGTGCTGTGGTCTCACCACAGTGCTCAGTCACGGCATTTGTCATCACTGAAACCGCAAATAAGGGTATTGTGTGCATTTTCTGCTGTGCTTTCTCAGAAGGGCTCAATTCATAGAAGGTTATATGGGCAGCTCCAGAAATACTTTAGATCCTGGCTCCTGAGAGCTTTCCAACAAATTGGCTTAGAAGCCTCTCCGTGCAATGCTTGATTTTGCAAATACTCCTCAGTAAGGACCTGACGGGCGGCATTCCTCCCCTCCCCTCCCTCCTCAGGGGCTGAAAAAGTGATTATGGGAGAGGTTTCAGTTTACTCGAGCACAGTTACAGGTCACGCCAGCGCTGAACGCATATAGGCCATGAATTCACACCGGGTCTTTTCTGGGGTTTTTTTTTGAACTAGATTGTACATTTAGACTTCAGAAAGCTTAATCTTCTGTGAAGTGTGTTCCTTAAGGGTGGGGATTAGCATTCGATAATTTTGAGGAGAGTTTCCAGAAGCAGATACCGATCGTTTTATATCAGTCCCAAAGGCTAGGGATTGAATTTTGGATGAGCTTGAGTGAGAAGAGGCTGGGCTGTGGTCTGAACCAGCAGTTCCCCACTTGAGTGCTGACTTGTGACAAGTGATGTGAAAGCCTTGTGCCACTGTCACAGCTTCACATCGCGACCCGGGGGCTGTCTCTTCGGTTGGCCCTTTGCTAGGGTGGCACTGCTCGTCACTGAGACTTCTTCCCTCTTTTCTCGTGCAAGGTCAGCCCCCAAATGGACTCTTCCAGGCTCTTTGGGAAACGTATCCCTTCCCAGAGCTCCTGTGAAGCCCTAGAAGGATGTCCTTGTGTGTGGCTTCTTTGGGGCTTTTTGATTACAGGGCAGAGGGACTAAGAGTGGTTGATAAAAACGATCCCCGTCTCTAGTGTTGGGTTATTCAGCAGTCCAGGATGCTGTTGAGATACCACTTTAATCAAAATGGAAACAGTTGCTGAGTTTTCCCAGTATGGCTTTTGTGCCTCTCCTGTGAACTTGTTCTTTAAAGCAGCCCTTCAGTACTGGTCTCTAGCTGAGAGTTTCCTCTACAACGAGGAAAAGTTTCATCAGGCCTTCTCTAAATATCACTGAAATAATGGTGTAGAAATGCAAGGTGAGATCTTTTGTTAATTTTGTGCTGTGGCCCCTGGGCTTCCTACAGGAAGGTCTTGCACAGGTGTGGGCTCCTAGGTGGGTAGTGAGAGGCATTTGGAGCCAGGAGGCAGGAAGAGAGATGTGTCTGTGCTGATACTGAATGCTTTGGGGCTTCTTCCTCTTAAGGAGAAGACCTTTCCTCTAGATCTGCTTTCTCCGAGGGCGAGTACTTTGCTTTCCCCAAAGCAAGGGGTTCTTATAAAATGGTCCCGCAGTCACCTACAAATACAGAGTTTGGTGCCAGTGGAAAATCTGGCGTGATGATTTTGACATTGGGATTGCCATGATTTGAATATTGGAGGCTGCAGTGATTTTTAGGACAGTTCGTGTCCTTTAGACCTTTCTAGTTAGGTCTTGACATCCGCGGAACATCTGAGCTCTCTGTGCTGTGGGAGCTGATTCCTGCATGACAGACCACGCATGGTGTTTTCCCACCCCAAAGGAAATATTTCCAGTGGAATTTTTATGATAGTGCCTCGGGCCTTGCATTAGAGAATAAAAGGTGATTATTCTAAAACCTTCTCTGAATTAAACTTTGCCGCATCCTATCGGGAGCGTACACAGAGTCAGTGTAGCTGTGTCTCTTTTTCTCTAAAAATTAGACTTCCACCTCAACAGAGACAGGGTAAAGACTAGCTGGAGCCGAGGGTGGGACCGCGCCAGTTCAAAGGGAGAATCTCCCTCTAGTATTTTTCCTAAAATTAAAAAAAAAAAAAAATCTTTGCCTGTCTGCTCCCAGAAATTCTCAGCATCCCCTACACGCTCCGCAGTAGTGAGTGCTTTAAGACACGTTGGAAAATATAATTTCAGCAGGGCTGGCTGACTCTTGTGCGGGTGTGTAAGTGCTGCTGTGAGCTTTGGAGCGTGGTCACGACGCAGATCTGTCCACCCTGTGTGGAATAAAGCATCGAGGCAGTAAACGTTATTTTAATTAGCGTCTAGGTCAGATCAGGTGTTTTTCAGGCTGGGCACTAATGGGTTTTTTTGGTGGCAGTAATACAGAAGCGATTTGGGCTAACGATCTCGGGTGATCTAACGTGAAGGTGTGTGCCGTGGTGCTGTAGGTTTTTGCACAGTATCAGTTCAATTCCCCAGAGTGAGTTATTTGGCCAAAAAGTGAAACTTCATGTCCTGAGCCTGGGGAATTTTGTGTTTCTGGTGGTGTTTGTAAAGCTGGTGCTTTATGTTCGTCCGTATGCCAGCAGCTTTTTTGCCGGTTGCTCTTTCAAAAAAACACTTTATCACATCTTAGAAGAAAAATTGTGTTAGAATATCAGGGGTCAGCCTCTAGGGAGGTAAGAATTTTGATCTTCCGAGAATAACAATTGCTGAGAATAAATAACGCACAGAGGAAGCTTAAGCGACATGTTCTAATGGTACAGCATGGAAAACCCCACGGACCCTTGGTGGTATACTGTTTGTAAGAAAAATGTAAGAACAGGGCTTTACAGCCTCATGAAAACTTTGTAATCGAAGTGGAAAAAAAAAAAAAGGGCTTCATTTGCTACTGGCACAGAGGTAAAATTGTATATTGTGGACTTAAAAGCATTGAGAAGGCAGTGGTGTTCCCCTGTGTGGTAATGGTGATAAGCCGGGATAAAAGTTGAGTGGGATTCTGCCTGCTGAACGTGGCAGTGAAGCACTTCGTGATTACCATGGCTAATTTGGGCGTGAGAAGGTTTGCTTAAAAGCCTCCATCAGAGGTGGACCTGTCTACAAGCTGGTGCTCCAGACCTGTGATGTGGTTTAGTCACCACCCTCCCCTCCAACCAACGTCCCAGCGCTGGTACCATAGTGCTGCCCGCCCTTTATTCCTGAAAACTGGAATCCCGACCTTCCTCTTCTTTTTCTCTGCCACGCTGGGTTCTGTGCTGCTACACCAAAGCCTGTGCTGTGCTCCCAAAATGTCCTAGTCGTTGGGTCAAGTGGAAACGGTAGGACCGCTCCTCTCCAGCCGTGGTGGGAGACAGGTAGGGGACAGGTAGGGCTTCTTCATTGCTCACTGTTTTTTGGTCCACGAGCGGGATGTGGCTGTGAGCTCAGCTGGCTCTGGCAGTTGGCCGGGGTTGTCCCCAGGGAGCAGGGTCATGGTGTTGTCCTGCCGTCACAGGAAGAAGCTGTTTCCTCCAGACCTCCCCGCCGCATCCTGGCGCTGTGCGCTTCGCTCCGGTGGGATCCCCTTCTCCGGCCCTTTTCTCTTCCCTGAATTGCAGGCTCCTAAAGCTTCCCCTGCAGGTGCGTAACTTTGTATGGGGAACTTAATCCTGCTGACCTCAGGTAAGCCTTTTCACACCTTTTATGGATTCCTTGTAGTCTGTTCACACGCTGGGTGAAAAGCGTTGCCTTGAAATGATGCTCCAGGAGATCGTTTGAGGCAGCTTCTCCCCTGCTCCACAGAGAAAAGCAGAGAACAGAGGAGGCAGTGAGATGTAGGATTTGATTCTTCCTGAAGTTAAGATCTGCAGTTCTGCCCTTTGTGCCTTGGCCACACGCACCTGCGTTTTGGGGTGAGTTGGGCAGCTCGGATCCTGCTGGAAAATCAATCCACCACCAGCATGAGGGAGATCACAGGGAGCAAGGCTGGGTACAGAGCTCTTCCCTGCGAGTGTCTTTTGGACTGGTGTAATATGTGGCTTGGTCACTCCAGCTGAGAGCCCAGGGAAGAGCGCTTCACGTGCTGAAGTCCTATTTTTCTGGTCATATATGGGAATTCAGGCTGGCTAAGCCGACTTCCCTGGGCAAGTGTTTAGGGGTGGGATTCTTCTTTAAGCAGTGACTTAAGATGATGATTCTTAGGGAATTCTGCGCAGCTGACTCTAAGCCCTGTTTGGGACCAGCAGTCGTAGGCTGTGCCAACTGGAAAAGGTCAGCTGAAGCTGGGAACCGCCCGGGCACACGGCTAGATGTCTGGGTTTGGAGGGAGGAAAAGCCACCCTCGGTATCAGTAGAAGCAGATGGCTTGGCTTTGCAGCCAGGAGTGATCCAGGAGCAGACACCTTTCATTTCCCAGCCTGTCAGTGTCTGCTCTGGTGGGTTCAGGGCTTGCAAGCGCGTGGTTCCACATCTCAAGAGAGCAGAGAAGCTGCCCGCTTCCCACTGGGAGCGAAGGAAGAGTCTTGGTGGGAAACCTGGTGGTGTAAATCTACTCCGAGGAGATGGGCTTGAGGATGGGCTGGAGTAATCGAAGGGGCCAGTGTCCTCCTGCTTGGGCTTTGTGGTAGCAGCCGGCGGAGCCGATTTGCGGAGCACTTTTAAAAGCAAACAGTTGTCCTGTTCACCTCATTCCTCCCCGGTGGAGAGGAATTACCTGTGTCAGCAGAGCCGGGGAGTTATTTTTCTTCAGGCTTGGCCAGGAGGGGAGTACACATTGGAACTTTTCTGGGTGTAACTAGTTAAAGATCCTTCTGGAGCCGAAACGAGGCAAAACATTGCTGCTCCCCGTGTGGGTGGTGATCCTGAACGGAAGCGCAGCCCTTTGGGGAGGGAAAAGGGGCTACAGCAGCAGCTGATGCTGCCGAGCAGACGGCGTTGTTGCTCCGGGTTTTTATCTCAGGCTGGTCTCCTGGACTCAAACAAGTTGGCCATGAGGAGGCCGTTCGTGCAGGAAAAGAGGTCTCGCAGCAGCGTCTCGTTCCGTTTGCTGTTGGCAGGCTGCAGAGCAGTCCCTCGCACAGAAAAGTCACATGAGGGGAAAAAAAAAAAAGGCGTTTTAATGTATTTTTAGATGTCTTTTTTAAAAGTGGCTTAGTGGCTGAAAAGAAACCTGTGTCGGGTCGCTCGCCTGCTTGCCCCGGTTTGCCCAGAAGTGCTGGAGTGGACTGTTGGTGTGGAATAGATCCAGCGAGGAGACTTCTGCTGGAAGGGAATCGTGCTGCCTGCCACCGGGATGCAGCTGGCTGTGGGAGGTGGCCCTCGCTGTCAGTATGGGCTGCTTAGACACTGGCGTGGACAATAGTGGGAAACAAACGGGAGATGTCCAGCTGAAACCAGTTTCATTTCTTTTTCCCCCTTTATCTTTTGGAATCGTTTGGGTTTTCTTTGGCAACTGTGTGCCACGCTCTTGGCACGGTGTGGATTTTTACAGGGCCCCAACTTGGCGTGCTTGGCTTCTCGGTTGGTTTGAGCTGGTGGTGCTGGCAGAAGAGGTTCTGTCTTTTGCTTGTAGTGGTGCAAGAGAAAAGAGAAGTGGGATGGCAGACTCTGCATCCCACCAGGAAGCTGAGCCAGATGGAAACTGGCCTCTTGGTTGTCTCTCGTTGGGTTTCTTTAACGTGTGTTGGTTCACTGAATTTCACTGAATTTTTAGAGTTGGAAGGGACCATAGAGATCATCTAGTCCAACTCTCCTGCCAAAGTAGGACCACCCAGAGCATGTCAGGTTGGTTCCCCAATCCCTTCTCCCTGTGGCTGTAAGGCATGTACCAGCACAAAGGGGAGAGAGGACTGGGATGGAGGGGTGGAAATGCTTCCTCTGGAAGTAACACAAGCTTTAAGAGGACTGGGATGCTGCTGGGGGGGTCTTCAAGCAGGTCAGGGCACATCTGCTTCGGGAGGATGAGTCAGGGAGAAGGTACAGCCATTCCTTTCTCTACAGAACATTGAGTTTCCAAGTCTTTGCCACCGTGGGAGAGCGCGTGCTGCTCGTGGGTCCCGTGTTGCCTGATGGTTTGAGATCTTTGTGGGCCATTGAATAGGAGGAAAAGTGCACGGAGTAGGAAGGAAGCGTGATGCACTGCATCACCTCGCGTCAGGGACGGGGAGTAACGTTTGCACTGGGGGGGGGTGGAAGCACAAGCTGAAATCCTGGGTTGCACATACAGGATGAGATTATCGGTGTGTCAGTTGTTGGGTGGCTGGGCTGTTACACCAGTGCTTACCAGATAAAAAGAAAATATATTTCCAAGAGTCCTGCCCTTTCGGAATAAGCTAAAAGAACGGGAAGCGGTGGCAGGTGAGGAGAGCGGGGGACTGGAGAGAAGCCTCCTTTAAGAGCAGCAGTATTTATGTAACAGCTAACACAAAATATTAATGTAAATAAGACAAGCTGTGATTTTTACCTTGAAGCATCTGGTGAGGTGACTTGTCAGTGATAGTGTGTAGGCAGGTGGGACGAGAGAGCTGGAAAGTGCCAGATCTCTCTCCTTGTTCTCCGAGATGGTTTTGACCATAAATGATGAAAGCCTGTGCATAACAACGGGAGGAGGAAGCCAGGCAAAACCTGGAAAAGGTGCACTTTTTTCCTCATTTATTTGCTAGGGTGCTTCATAACGGGAAGAAGTAGCTGGGGGGAGACTATGGGTTTCCCATCTCTTGGAGTCTTCAACTCAAGATTTGCTTTAATCAAAAGTGAAGGGAGTTTTTGGGACATCTCACTTAGACAGTAGCCTTGAATGTGGCGCGGGCATGTTTAAGAACGCAATCTAAAATATAAATGTTGAGCTTTTCAATATGACCAGCTAAACTAAATGTTTATTTAGCAAGCAAATTTGTTTTCCTTGTCCCTGTCACTTAAAATGAGCGCGGCTGTGCTAAGGGCTCTTCTGAGATGCGGCTGCCTCTCGCCCAGAGCCCCGAATCGCTGCTTAATTTATGCCACCTCGATTTGAGCCCAGGTTTCTGGAGATGAATTTTAATGGCAGGAGTGGAGTTTGGGCTAGTGTTTGTCAGTGGGTGTATTGGCAGGGGTGGGCTCTGGGGGTGCCACAAAACCTGGTTTTGGGGGGGTGTTAAAGCCCGGTGCGTGCTCTTGGGCTGCGGCGAGGCGGGCGAGCACGGCAGAGGACGGAGGGATGCATGTGCTGCTGTCGGGACTGCCTTGTAGGGAGATGTGCCGGCAGCCCGGGACCTTCCCGTCCCTCCGGGACCGGCTGCCGGCCATTTCTGGGAATGCTCCTGGGGCCGGTGGCTCCTGCGAGCTTTGCCTGCGGGGCTGGGGACATGCACGCCTGGCCTTTTGCCTGGCACGCCTTCCAGTGCATGTATAAATACCAGCAGGTTTCAGATGCGTTGCAGATTCTCCTACGGTCTTTTTTTTTTTTTTAAAGCTGGAGTCATAAATAGGTTGGTGCTCGTTTGCGGGTCCGGCCGATCTGTCATTAGAAATGATGTCATGATTAAACTCGGCGTCGTGATGGCTTTCCCGCCATGCTGCTCTCCTGGGTCTTGTTTTTCTCTTCTCTCCAGGCTTCAGCATCGCGGGTGCCGGGTGAAATGCATTTAGGCCCAGGAAAAAAAGTTAATTTAGCAGACTTTGCTAAAGGTGATGTTTCTTAGGGTGAGCCAGACCAGCCCCAGCCTCTCTTCTCCCTTTTGATGCAGGGGCTGATGGTGCTCGCTCCGCTTCCCGGGGAGCCCAGCACAGCTCTGCACTGCATTTTATAGTTAATGCTCTTTGGAATAAGTGTCGTTCAAAAAACTATCCGCAGCCAAGAAAGAGCACAAGATGTAATTCCAGTCTTTTTTTTTTTTTTTTTTTTTCCCCAAAAGGACAGTAGTTTCTATTTAAAGGAATTGGCAGTGGCTGGCCTTTAGCCCTGGGCGGGAGATGAGCTTTGAGGCTGCGTCCCTTCGCCGCGGGGCCGAGGTGGGTTTCTGAACTCCTCCAAACGGCCCGGAGCTCAAATCAAGACATTCCTTCCACGTCTGGTATTTTTATAGTTAACCTGTGAAGCTTTTGTGTACGAGGCAGAGGTCCTGGGAAGGGATGAGAAACAAGCTATTTTTACTCCATCACAAATAGGGCTTGGCATGTTTATTTTAGACTCTGGAGCCGCTCAGGCCAGTGTGGGGTTTTTTAATAGTCTTCTGCTGTTACTGTCAGATTGAAAAAAAAAATAAAAATAAACTTGAACTCTGGAAATCACAAGAAAATAGGGTGCCCCCGTGTACTTGGCTCTGAGGAAGGTGGAGGGAGGAGTTGGTGGCGTCTCCTGTGTCGTGCAGCGTGTTGGTCTTGGGGTCTCCTCCACGTCAGGGGAGGCTTTGCTGAGCCACCAGCTGACGATGGACCTCGTGTCCTTCTGTTGCGTAAACTGCCTTGCTGGGTGTCCTCGCTGGATTTATAAAAGCCCCCAGCTGAATAACTCAAGGAGCTCTGGGGAGCAAGAGCAGAGCTTGGCCATCAGGTGAGCGATGCTGCAGCAGGTCATTTGCTGCCTCCTGCTCCAGAGAAGACTTGAGCTGCCAGGTCACAAGCATAGCTTTGAATCTTTTTTTTTTTTATTTTTTTTTTTTTTTGCTGTGGAGAAGTTCACCAGGCAGCGGGAGGTGAAATTAATGAGACTGGCTCATTTTCCTTCTGCCACCAGCGTCTGAAAAAGGGAGGATTTAGATCAGTCCTGCTCAAAGAGAGGGAGGACCTGAGGTAGGACCCAGCCCCACGTGGCCTGCTCTCTGGTCTTGCTGACGTGGTGTGGCTGAGGAGTGTCCCTTTAATTGCAGGTGTCCTTTACACAGACACTTCAAACTTTTAAGCTCTTTATCCCGGTTTATTATTAGAAGCTATTAAAAGTGTGGCCAATGGTGTGTTCACGCCATGGTGGTGGCGTGCACGATTTTCAGTGGTGGGTCACAGCCTCTTCGTGTCAGGTGTTGTAGACACACGTAACACAAGCAGCCCAGGTTGTATCTGTCCACGTGGGCTTAGCCCAGCTCCTTTGCTGAACCCAGATACCTCCTTTGCTGAACCCAGATACCTGGGGCATCCCAGCTGAGACCCTGCTCTGGCCCAGCCCCTGTGGGGGGTGCAGGCTGGAGATGTCCCTCAAGAGATGGTGGTGTTTCTTTTGAACCAATATTCTGCTGAGAAACTAGTGGAGTTACTGACATTTTCATTCATTCACTAGTAAACACCCCTGATGGTAATTCACAGTTAGAGCATTTTGCACCCTTGCAACTCCAAAAGCTTGCGATTACTACTGCTAAATCTAACGAATCACACTACTGCTGAATTCCAAATTTGTCACTCTTCCTTCCCGTGCCATTTCACGTGAGGGTGCGAGTCCATCCCGGGTTGCCCTCCCACCTCCAGTCTTTTGGATGTGGGTGGGATGGAGAGTCCAACAGGTTGTCCAGGGGAGTTCCCCTGCATCCCAGGAGGTTTCAGCCTGCACATCGAGGTCATGGCTGTCCCTAGGCGCCCCTGCTCATACCATGGGAAGATCTACCCTCCTTCATTCTTCATATTACACCTTATTCTCCTTTCTCTTTTCCTCTTACTTCTGGACCCATCTCTTCATCGCCCCTTGTCCCTCCCTTTCTCTGCCCAGACTGCCAAATCACAGCCCCTTATTACTTTTTGCTCATCGGTTTCAGCTCTGCTACATCCATACCCACATCTGGTGTTCCTCTTACTTAGGCAATCCCAAACTTTTATGGTTGTGTCACTGCTATGGTCATCTTGGTACGCATGGCCTTACAAGCCCCCACGCCCCGAAGCTCCTCAACAATTAATGTGACACGTTGGGTACCCTGCACCTAAGATAAACGTCCCTAAGACAGATCACTCTCACAAATTCCTCTACCTGTGTCCATTGAAGTAGTTTCATAGGTGTGGTCTGCACACCAGTACAACACATTAACATTTTTCCCAGTTTTTAGGTCTACCCAGCATCCTTACCCTGGAGCCATTGGAACTGCTGCTGTGGCTCCTTGCAGAGGTCCCAGCTAGCCATGACCGGCGATGTTCCACCAGGACCTCCTGCTTGCAGCTGCCCCTGAAGAATTTACAGCCTGAGTTGTAAGGATAGGGAAGGAGATAGAGGGGTCATCTAGACTCGTTCCCGCTGAACAATTACGGATTCCTCAACCTGATTTAGCTGGTAACTCGTGAGGCACACTGGCAAGCAGCTACCTGACCCAGCAGGCCTGCCTTCTCCCTGGCTTCCCCACAGGGCTGGTAGAGATGACTGTAGTACCTTGGGGGTGTTTTCCCCCTTTCAGGAGCAACCAAGAGCTTGAGGAGCTGAAGGTTTTGTGGTGAGGGTTGGTATTTCAGCTTGGTTGTTATCTCTTGGGTTGACTTAAATCTGTCTTTCAAAAATCGGTAAGGCAACCAGACTCAGAGTGTCTGGTCTGTTCTCCAAAGAAAACACATGCTTGGCCACAGCTGTGTGTTTTTTGGATTAAGCAGGCCTGGATTTATTTGCAAATATTGATATTTGTGTACTGTAAAACACTGGAAATCTGCGCTCTGGAGGTTAAACTGGGTTTTGTAGGTATTTCTGGTGCCCAAGAACCCATAGCCCTGATGGGATGGGAGCTTGGAGGGGCAGAGCTGGGGTGCAGGATCTGCCTTTAGCCTATACCCTGCTGTTTGCCAGTGCTTTGGACCTTCCAAAACCACGACTGCAGTGTCTGGGTTTTCTCTTTTTTGCCTGTCAGACGGGAGGGTTCGACATCACTGTGTTTGGGTTGAAGAAGTGCATGGGTCTAGATCTATTTGCGGGTAGGGCACACAGGTTAGGACCCAGGATGACCTGTTTCCCCCCACACACACACACTGTTTTGCCCTGTCTTTAGAGGAGAAGGGTTTTTTGGGGATCTTCTGGCACGTCTGGGGTGCAGTTGGCTTGTTACGTGCAGTGCTTGTGTCCTGGCAGCCGCTCGCGCTGCTCCGAGGGGGCTCCGAGAAATTGCTGCCAGTTGTGTGTGCTGTGGCTTTGTCAATGACAAAAATACCTAGTTCTAAAAAGACTTTGCATGCAGAATTACAAGTGTATTTTCTTTTACTTATTGGCCTGTAAAAAAAGGGAGAAAAAAAAAAAAACCCAACAACAAACCAACACCTAGATATGAAAATAAAACCACTGTTGTTGGTTTGTGAACAAAGATGTGTTAATCCACGGAATTTGGGCTTGATGTATTGGTCAAGACTTAATGTTATAATGCAGAATAAATGTGTTTTGTAGAAAAGCACCTGGGAAAAAAAACCCCAAAGATAATCCTGTGCTATAACCTCGGTAACGGGGCATAGTTTTAAAAAGCAGCAGCAAATTTGGCTGGCAGCCCACAGGTCTAAAATTTGAAGCACTTGACTAATATAATGAGTTTTGAAACAACAAAAAAAAATACTTATTTATAGAAAATATACTCAGGGACTGGAATGTAACTATAGTAATGCTTAAAATATCCCTGGAAGAGTTGTATGGCTGGTCAGTGTACGTTTCCCAAACTATTTTCGACTCTTCTGAAAGTTTCCATGGGTCCTTTGGAGAGCTTTTCCCCTGGCGTGCTGCACCCCTGGGCAGAGCTGGTGGGCTGGGGGGCTCTGTCCTGAGACCCCCAGCACCAGACACCCGCTTCTTGTGCCCAGCAGTCCCAGAATAGGGTGCTCAGAGGCTGGGGGGTGGCTGCAAGCCCCTTCCCCGGCTGGCTGGGTCCCTTATCCCAGGACAGGTGCAGCTGTGGATTTGTCCTCCTCGTGCTGCCGGAGGAATTCAGTCCTTCGGCCAAATGACTCGCTCTTCCTTTCCTGTAACGAGCCAGCCCTTGGTGAAATGACCCTTCCCAAGGTCCTCACTACCTTGGGTTCTCCTTCCATGGCTGAGGGTGACCACAGGGAGCGAGCACCCCACCCCGCAGACTGGTCCTCCTAATGCAGCCGAAGCAATTGGCTTTATTTCTTTTATTTCCCGTACTTGCTGCATTGGCTTCACCCAGGCTTTTCCCATCCTCATCTCCTGGTTCCCTCAAAACTGGGAACCCATCAGGTGCATTTTTATCCACAGAAT
Organism: Tringa tobata; assembly: GCA_033628505.1. Lineage (NCBI taxonomy): Eukaryota > Metazoa > Chordata > Aves > Charadriiformes > Scolopacidae > Tringa > Tringa tobata. The sequence goes on along the minus strand of JAHREE010150766.1, from coordinate 37,871 downwards.
ATCCCCCGACAGGCCACTCTTACCTCTTAAATAATCCTCTGGAGGAAGAGGAAGCCAGGAGGCTTGGGACCAGTATCTATAACCACCTTATTGCTTGCAGTTTCCAGACCTGGAAGGAGTTGAAATCAATGTGTTTGTCGCTCCCACAAAATAAACAGCCTTGGCCAGGACTTTGGCAAGGGAAGCTGTGCCCGTTGTATAGTTTGCTTTCTGGGACAAAGGCTACTTAGACATCTGGATTGCAGTGGGGATTTTAGGGGAAACATAAATTGTTAGTTTGCTGTGAATGGAGAATGACTTTTGATTGCTTGGCGAGGGTGCTTTCACCAGCTTACTACTGCAGGGGCTAAATCTACCTTCTCCCCCTTCGGAAGGAGAAGCTGCAAGTGGGGAGGCTGTTTGCTGTGTCCTGGGAATGGGGCGGGGGGGGCTGTGCAGACCTCTCCCGACCTTCTGCTGCCTTGAGAAAACACGCTCATTTTATGGGCAGTTAATTTATAGAAAGTTCCTGTTTAAATTTCCTCCAAGAGCCGTAAAACCGGAGGACAGCTGCACCCATTAGCTGGCTAATCAAATGCTGCTCACACCTGGCTCGCCCTCCCCTTGCCCTCGCTGCTCCTGCTCCTGCTAACTTTTGGCTCCTTGGTGAGAGGGAGCGTGGGAGCTGTGGGAAATGCTCCCAAAAACTGGTCAGGAAGCTGCTCTGTGAAGTGGGGGGGCTGGCCAGTGTTTGGGGTGTCCTGCTCGTCTCGTGGCTGAGCTCTGAACCCCGGGAGCATCCAGGGTAAGTCAGATTTTTGTATTGCATCCACTCTAGTTTATAAAGGCACCTTAAGGGAGTGGTACGTAACCAGTCCTGGATGGGAAATAACCCATTTTTTTATTATTATTTTTTTTATTTCAGAGCTCCTGCTCTGAAATAAAAAGCTGGTTTGCATTTTGCTCCTTTTCCTCCAGGCACAGGGGGAAAGCTGCGTTTATTTCCTGCCGCCTTCCCCAAAGATGGCAGAGAAGCAACAGCTCACAGACTTGTTTGCAGTTGTGTGTGTTCATCTTTGAGTGAAAGAAAACAGCTTTTAGATGGGTGCTGGGGCACCCGAACTCCAGAAGCCTCGTCTCTGCCTTGGCTCCCTGCGGCAGCCCAGCTGATAGGATTTCAGTACGCGCTCTAATAAATTCCAGACTACTAGCTAATTTTGATCTAGTTTGACAGAGAGGTCGGGGTCTTAAAGACACTGAGCTCTTAAGAGTGCTCCTGGGAGCTGCTTTTCTCCCTCTTCCGACAGCAAGCAGGCTCACGTTCCACCCCTCTGCTTCCAGGCTCTGCTGTGCTTGTACAGGTTTCTTTTCCTTCACCTTCTTGCCGTGTTAAAACTAACTTTTATAACAGTTATAACTAACTGAAGAAAAGGAGGAACTTCCAGGCCGTGTCCAGGGCTGAAAACCAGAACTGAACTCCTGCTCCTTTACTCCCAGAAACACCAGTTGCTGCTCTGAACGGCCGTCCTGCTGTCTGTCTATCTGTCCTGCCGGCTGTCTGTGCTCAGCTGTGGGTCTTTGCCCCTTTGGAGAGGTGGCATGTTTTCACCCTTTTATTCTAGGACCAGTGCAGAAAATTACTGTGGTGTGAGCAGCTGGAGGGTAGAGAGACCTTTCTGGAGCCCCCTGCTTTCTCTGCCAGGAATTTAGTAAAGGTACAGTGGCAGGAATGAGCAAAGGGGAACTCTTGGCACCCATAAGTTTCTGAACCTGTGAGGGCTCCTGGAATAAACCCCTTCAGCAGGTTCCCTGATCTGATGCAAGAAAACTGTCTTTGGCATGCTGGGGGCCTGAAATCCCTCCGTTTTGTTTAAGCTGGGGCCCGTTTCCCTCCCTTTAAATCTCCTCTGCAGCAGTTGATAAGCAGCCGGTCCCTTCTCGGGGAGAAAATGCTGCAGAAAGAAATGCCAGGAATGTGAACAGCAGGTGGGGACTGGCAGATGTACTTATCAATCACGGCAGGAGTGGTTTATTCCTCTAAAGAGCTACTGTTTGCCTCTGGCTTGGTTTGTGCGTGTCCCTTCCAACCCCCTCCAGCCTTTACTGGGGTTGGAGATAAGAGCAGGGTGGTTTTCCCCATTTCTTAATTATTTTTTTTCTTAGGGCAGGGCACGACTCCGTGTGGGACTCCCTGCTCCAGGAGGCCAGAAGAAAGGGGGTGGTGGAGGTGGACCCTCTTAGATGACGCTGGAAGGGTTACAGCAGCATACCTAGGAAATAACATGTTGCATTTTGGGGATGGGCTTTGGGAAATCTTGCCTCCACCTTGCCCAAGTAGAAGGCAGACTCGATTAGTTAATTGAATTTGCTGCTCTGTTGCTTTTCAAAACATGACTTCATATCTCAGAGGAGTCTGGAGTTATTTCTGTGGACAAAACCCTATTTTTAAGGTGGTGATACTTGGAGGAGATCACCTGCATTGACAAGTGAGAAGGCTCAGCTCCAGATTGCAGAATTGCACTTGCAGAAAGGGGAGTGGGACTCTCTGGCCATCGGGGAGGGAGCCTGAAGGCATTCAGCCACAGTGGAAGTACTTGATTTTTGCTACTGCTCCTGATTTTTCTGTTTTGAGCGCCTTTCACTTCATATGGGGGTGCCTTTTGGTAGCAGGACAACCTGATTTACATGAAATAACAGGCTGAATGGTGAAAAGCTTTTATCTGTCGATCTCTAAGCAGCTTTCCCCGGTGTGTTGGCAGTGTGTGTTACAAGCAGAGCAAACCTGCTGTCACAAATGACATTATGGGTGTTTTTTCCCAGCCTCTGAGCTTTCATTCTGGCTGATGTGCTCGTGTCAGAATACGTGTTATCCCGGTGCTTCGAATCCACTCCAGTTCCATGTGCTGATCCTTGCAGAACCCAGAAGAAGCCATAGACTCGATGGTGATGTGATAAGACCTCTCCTTAAATGACTTGCCAGGTGTTTTGCTGGGTTATTCCAGCTGGTCTGGGTAACTCTGTTGTCTGTAGTGCTTCAGGGCACCCATCTCCATCCAACCTCAGTGCTTTGCCTTCATTGGGACACTGCTGATGTAGATAGGTGATATCTTTAAAAAAAAAACAAAACAAAAGATATGAAGGGATATCTGCCCTGAAATCTCTTATAAGCTTTTCTTCAGATTGTTTCTTGGTTTTGTGGCAGAGCAGTGTGAGAGAGAAATAGCTTTCCCAAGGAAGAGAAGAAAGGAGCAGGCAGTACCTCGGCACAGAATAAAGACCTTGGGAACGTAACTTTTTGCAGCAGCAAAATGTTCTTTTCAAACTCTGCTCTGCCAGCACTGCCTTGCCTAAAGAGGGCTTGTATTTGGGAGGTGCCTCCTTCAGGTTTTAAAGTAGTTTAGACTCTGCAGCAAAGGCAGCAATTGAGGCAGTGATGGTAATCAGGGTGTCATTTGCATTGGCATTCTGGTAGCACCTTGCCCATGGACTCAGCTGGAGGACAGCATCCTCTGCTTCCCAGGCCTGGAGGTGGGTCAGCAGGTGAGTAATGCTTCCGAGGAGCTGCCTCCCAAGTGGAATTACCCAGCGGAGGCTGGGATGGAGCAGGGTGTAGCGTCAGGAACCAGGGAGTCCAGATGCTGTCAGCCCCTTAGTGCATTCCTGAGAAGTTGCCTCCCAGTCGCAGTGATTTGGCTGGGACACCCTATTGCAGGACTTCCCTTCATTAATTCCCTTTGGGAGTGGATTCAGTCTAACACCCTGGGCGTGGGGGCTTTAGCTGCTGTGGCAGTTTTTCCTCCCCAGGCCTGTGTGGAGGAACAGGGACTGTCTGGGTGCCACCCGTCAGGCCACCCGCTGCAGAGACTGTCTGATGGTGGAGTTGCATTTAACTCTTGAACTTAATTGCTGGCAGAGGAATTTCCCATGCTTTGGCTCAGCCTCAGGCTTTGTTTCAGGTTCAGCCATTTCCAAGAGTTAAAGGATTAAAAAAAAAAGAAGCTTTAAGCTGTTTAAAAAACCAAACAGAACCAAAGTGCTTGCATTCAGAGGTACTTGGTGTGGCACAATGGCTGGAAGGTTGGCAGTCTGGTTGGGAGGGGATGTGCCATCTCCTCTCCCAGCGAAAAACACCCCATATCTTATGTATCTTATCAGGTTACAGGCGTCTGAAAGGCTCCCAGTTCACCTGTGCTTTGTAGACTTGATCTGCTAAGGGAAGGTTTTCAAAGATCCTATCCTTACAGCCTGGGGGCCAGAGGGGCTGAATCATTGGTGGGGGTGGGAGGGAGGTGTTGCCACCAACCATGGGACCAGGATCCTGACACCCATGGATGAGTGAAGGACCTCTCTGTCTCCAAGGCAGAGAGAACAAAAAGTTGGAAGAGGGGTGGAGAATAGGAGTGAGCTGTGGTGCTTGCTGTGCCATGGACAACCTTATCTCTCAGGTATTTGGACTTTTTTTTAACTTGTTATTTGCAACCTTGAGGTTTTAGGTATTGTCTTTGTTACCTACAGCACCATCATAGGGTGTTGGGAGAGGGGGGTTTAGGCTCAGCCTACAGCAATGAGCAAAGTTCCCAGCTGGCATAAGGGCTTGAGAAATAAATAAGAAGCAGTTTGTCTTCTGCAGCTGTCCTGCCGTGGGAGGCACCGCTGTTATCGAAAGCTTTTTCCTGTTTTTTTTTTGTTGTTTTTTTTTTTGTGGAAGGTGCTTCAGTTCTGTAACCTGGTTTTGTTTGCTCTGGAATTTGCTGCAGTAGGATAGCGGAGGCTTTTGGAGGACACTGCTGAACTTATGATTATATTTGAGAAGTTTCAAAACTGCATCATTCTTGATCGTTACAGCGTGTTTCTCGCTGCAGCTGCTGACCAGCTGTTGTCCTACATGACTCTGGGAAGTGCCAGGTACAAAACCCTGCCTGAGGAGTTCAGCCTGTCCAGCAGAAAGGCTGAAAATGCAGCAAGCTGCGTTTGAGCTGGAAGAAAATGCCTTCTTTGGGAGGGGGGAGGATGGCAAATGAGTCCTGGCTACTTACAGTTCTAAAACTCCCTAACTGCTTTGTGTGAAACACCTTCATGGTGTTGAGGAGGGCATCCTCTCCTGTCCAGTGCACAGCTGATGGTGGTAGAGATGCTGTGGTGCAGACAGGGATGTGGTCTGTGATCAGAGACCTGCTGAGTGAGTGCTTGGTGACTGTAACTAGTAAACCAGGTTATTTTTGGCATAGCTTCTCTGCTTTATAAGGGATGGACTGAGCTGCTAAAACCACATTTTTCCGCTACAACTTGTTATTAAGCCTAGAAGAGGCTCAAGCACTGGTTTTGAGAGTTGCTCTTCAGAGGTGGGTTACTGTGGAGCTGGAGATTAACCCCGGCTGCAGTGTAACTGGGTTGGTTGTTTTTTTTTTAATTTTTAAACTTTAAACCTCACCCTTTCAGGTGAGGAAATGGTGGTTGTGATCAGGTTTTGTAACTGGCTCTGCTGAATGACTTGTATGTCACTTGCCCACATGTGGACTGTTCTGCATCCTCCAAGGAGGTTCTGCGGGACCAGCCTGATCTCAGCTGAGACCTGTAGGTTCAGGCCCTCCCTGAACCTACAATCTTTTAATGACAGGAAGCCAAGGAAATACTGTATAACCGTGAAAGTAAAATAACATAAGCAAAGCGAAGCTTTGGTGCACGTAATTGGGTACCTAATTGCTGCGCTTGCCACCTGGGGTTTGGAATTGCTCCTCTGCTCTGGAGGCTGAACGGGCCATACTGTGATAAGCAGTTTAATTGTTTCCCCGAAGCATCTGCGGCAGAGCTGTGAAGCCCTGACAAACTGAACCAGGCTGAAGGCACCTCCAGAGCTTTAAAGGTGTCTCTGCCACTCCAAAACTGCATTTATTTTATTTTTTTCCCGTGGCGTTTGAGCATCTCTCTTCATACAGCCCTTATGCTCTCGCTGAACTGTTCGTGTTCTCCTGTGCTGTTTGGTAGCAATCAGCCATGGGGTTTTTCTGGAAAGCGTTTTGGATTTACTGAGATATAAGAACAGGCATGGGAATGTGTGTGAGCAGCAAGGAGAGTCCAGTGGGTGCCCTCTTAAACTAATTACCGAGATTTGGGGATCACCTCCCTAATAAAGATCAGGTGAGTGCTGAGCAGAAATCAAAGCAAGACCGAACCGGGGGGCTTGGATTCAGAAGAAAAGGCTTGGAGGGATTAAGGACAAATGTATTTCTCTGCTGTTACGCTCCCAGGAACACTTTGGACCGTTGTGGGTGGTTGTTGGGCCAGGAAGTGGGTCATCCTCATTTCTCTCCCAGGCTCAGCACAGCCTGTGCCTTGGGCTGCACTCTGCTCTGGGTGTCCCGAGGCAGAGAAGACGGGATTATGGGGGTAAAGCTCAAAGTGATGAAAGCACAGAGGCACTGCTGTTGCAAAGGATTACAAACTCTTGAGTTCACCCAACTTGGCTAAGAAATGCGGGCGCGAAGGGGAGAGTGGTTTTTTGGGTGTCCAAAGCACATGTGGTGAGCAAGAAGAGGTGTTGCTTGGCTTGGAGAAGCCCTAACTGGTACCAAACCCAGCTGAGTGCTGGTTTAATTCTCCCTGTTGCCTCACAACGGCATCTGACTCTCTTTTCCTGGGGCGTGCACTGGAGCTGTGATGACTTTGTCCCCATTCCTGGAATTCTTGCAGAGGGAGCAGGTAAGCCACCACATCCTCTGCCGTGTTACTTTGCACTGGGAAAGAAGCCAGTACAGGATCTGTCCCATCTTCTTATTCCCTTTTTTTTTTTTTTTTTAAATCCTGTACAACTTAAATTCATGTTTTAATCTGCCCACTTGAGCCAGGGGGATGGTGCTGCTGTCGCCATCTCCCACGTGCGGTTCCGAGTCCTCGCTGCTGTCCCTTCGCAGCCTCCAGACTGTCACCTCGGGAAGGTGTGGGACGTGCTGGGACAGCAGGCTCTCACCCTCCGTGTGAAAACTGGTGACGACAACTCAAAATAGGGGGATGCAGCCTGTGCTCATGCTATTTGAAATAGACTGTAACTCGGGGGGGGGGGGAATTTCCCTCAAAAACCTGGAGGTCTAGTTTCCAGCCTCTCTGACCTGCACAAGATAAGGTTTCCTGCAGAGAAGGGAAAAATTAATTGGACTTTTCTGCCGTGGCAAGAACTCTGGATCATTTTCGGAGGACCGATACCCGATGCCATGCCAGTTAGTTAACTGTTGCAAATGAATTACATGATGTGGGCTCTGTGGCTGCTTGTAGAAGAAAAACATCAGTTTTGCTTGTCTTGTCCCTGCTTCCTCTCTGCCTCCTCTTTTTCCCCACATGTGCTCTTTTCTTTACCCAGCTCCCAGTTTTAAACAATGTGTCTGGTGCCTGAGCATGTCAGTTTGATCCTACTTTTTTTTCAGTCGTCCACTGGGCTCTGCCTGCCAGCAGGAAAAGTCAGAAGTTTACAGAAACTTGTGCTAAGTGTCTTTGCTGCCATATGAAGACTTTCATCTGTATGAAAGTTAACCGAAACTTGTCAGAAATGAATTGAAAACCATGCTTTCTGGAAAGCAATTTTTTTTTTCCAGTGCTTTTTCCTTGGACTTTTTTGTTTGAGGAATTTGGGCACCAGCGATGGTAGGATGTGCTTGTGTTGGAATTGCTGCTGGAAACTTCTTTGGCATTGCAGGTGCGGTGCTACGCTGCTAGCAAAGAGGGGGGTATATTACCCTGCAATGTATTTTATTTAGTAGATCATGCTGGCTTTGTGCATGTCAGGGTTATTTCTCTAAAGGTGAGCCCTTTTTTTGGCCAGGTCCTGAATGGAGTAGCCTGAATGGTCTCGCGTTGAAATAATTCAACTTGTCTCTTGGTTTCTCAATACCAGAGCAGGGTGGGGAGAAAAGCTGGAGCTGTCTCTGCGTTGGTGGACCTCTGATGAGCAGCTCCAGCCTTCTCCACTCCTGGCTGAAGCCATGAAGGCCATGGTCGAAACCAGATGAGGGGTTATTTTTTAATTACAGGTCAACAAGATCATTTAGCTGAAAGATAGTGCAGTGAAGTTAATGCTGCAGGAATGCGATGCAGTCTCTGTTTAGCGTCTTCTGTCTTTTAAGGGGCTCATCTTTGCTTTTTCATTTAAATCAATCTTCTTGCACC